>JADLZK010011252.1:0-219593 GCA_015847255.1 Hyparrhenia diplandra | reverse complement strand
AAACTTAGGGGATACATTGCGGAAATACATTTCTATTCTCACATAGGGCATCTTCTTACTACGGTTACTCTAGAAACTTGGTACCACTGGACAATCTAATTCTGAGTTGCTCTTCCTTTGTGATCCAAGACTCTAGTTGGCTCTTCAAAATAGAGTCGAAGCAATTTCAATCCCCATATCTCTAGCTTGAAACAGGTCCTCCAGTGCTCTCAACATTTCTTGATTGTGGTGCATGAAAGAAACTGAAGCTTGTCTTCTTTAATCCGTAACTACCCTTACTAAACGATTTCCTAGATAAGGACCTACAAAAATTCTTGGTATTTCCAAAGCATTGGACTTCTCTTCATGGAGGACACTTGAAATATCTTAATCATCGACCTAGATTTTCAAGGGCCATTGGTGCTTGTAGCGTAACTTGTTCGGGCGTGCTTGAGTTGCGTCTAGCTTTATTTTCAAGGCTTCTTGTAAACATTCCCAAAAATCCATTGGTCCATTGAGATCCTTGGTCGACACTATGGTTTTGGGTACTCCATGCTGACGGACTTATCGAGAAATGCGAGATCTCTACATCTTGGTGAGGTTCATATCCATGGTTCACAGGAATGAAAAGTGCTACTTTGGTTGGGGTGATCCATAATTATGTGACCTCAAACCTCGGTACATTTTGTTGAACTTGAGCGACTTGCAACTAGTATATGATGGCAATAGATAACACCGATCCTTGTTTGTCCGAGGCCAACCATGTAGCCATGAGGGGGTCGTATGCTCATTTTGATCTAATTAGGTTGACACATCTACCCAATCCAAGACAACACTACCCATTGAGGGGTAGCAAAGTCACTGTCTACTTCTTCTTGTAGTCTGTTGTTAATGTTGATGTCGGTGACTGTTCTTCCAAAAATCATCTCATTTTTCCACTCCAAGGCAAAGCTCAAAGATAAAGATGGTATAAAGATCTTGAAGTGTTTTTTTTTCTCATTACTCCTTTGAGTTTCTATTTGACGAAAGCAACACTTTTGTCTGTTTCGCTATCCCGCGATTATCCAACTTTCAAGGGAATGTTTAACAAGTTATTATGTAAAACTGTACGACGCATCGAACGGAGTCTTTCTCCCAACCATAGTTAGTTAATAGTTCAAGGTACCTTCTGACTCAAGGTGTCTATATTGTGACAACATTCGTTTCCCTTAGGTGTAAGGTACTTCCAAACTATAATCCTTTCTCGAATCTATTCACATTTTGGTCTGTTTAAGCTCATCTTGAGTGAGTCTAATCAAGGCTCTTGTGTCTAGCATAAAGGTAACACACCTCCAAATATGTCGATGGTGCCAATTCTTCATAGTATGCACTATAACTACAAATTCTAATTCCTTTCTTGGGTGATTCACCTCATGTTCCCTCGCTTGTCATGAGGCATAAATAATTACCCATCCTTCTTGCATAGGTGCACACCAAACTCGTCATGATAGATGTCACAAAACACATCAAAAGGTTCCTCCAGTGTGCATGCGTACAAACACTAGAGTGATCGTTAACAACCCTCGCAAAAGTACGAAAGTCGTCTCACACTTCAGTGTTTACATGAATTTTTCATTCTTGTTACAACAAACGTCGTCATGGGTTCGGGAATCTTAGGTCGGTTATAATTTGATAACCGCCCAATTAAGAAAACTCCAAATCATAGTGACAGGCGTTATTGTCTTCAAATTCATAGTCACTTTCGACTACATTTGAATCCATAACAATATCATCCTCATAAGGGTCATGTCTAAGGAACTACTTTCTTTAACCAAATTTCCTACTTGCCGGGACTTAGCATAGCTCGCGTTCTCCGAGTCGGGTCAACGTTATTCTTCGGGGTTCTACATGGTCTTCACCATTTACGAATATACCATAATATTATCGATAAACACGACCGTGAGGTTATCCAACTTAGGCGCGAATCTCGAATTCATGAGGCACATAAAATGAGGCGGAGCATCGTCGTCAAAGGACATGACGAAAGACTCACATAGCCCGTTTTTGTAGAGAAGCGATCTTCGGGACATTTTGTGGTCAAGTCTTGATTTGTTGGTAACCCGATAGAACATTGATCCTTGAGAAAGGTTTAACATCCGACCATTGATCAAAAGAATATCAATGTTGGGTAAAGGATATTTATTCCTATTCATTTCAAAGATTGAGTGGGCGGTAATTCAACATATTCTCGAGGATGGGACTTCCTTCTTCAAAATTGGGCAAGATATCTTTATGGTGAAGAACTTGGTCCAATTCAATAATTCTTTGCAACTCCGCACTTTGTTGACTCGGCGAACTTATTTGGACGGCATCCTATAGGGTTTTCCAAGATACAAGAGTTGTTTTGGTACTAATTCTATTCCAAATTCCACATTCTGTCCATTCTTAATCTCACGGGAAAACATCCAAAAATCCACACACCCCGAAAAATTACGGTATGGTGGTAACTTGCAAAGTAGCCGGGATACAATTCTTTGTTAGGTACTTAGGGAATGACTATCCACTGTTCTTTTCCATCTCAGGGATCTCTCAAAATAATTACTCCATTTAGAGTGTCCAAAATTATTCCCTATTGTTTCATCCAACTCATTCCCTGTATTGACATCCAAACTCAAGCGGGTAACACTATCGGGAGGAATTAGGATCTCTAAACCTCATTGATCAGTCTCGAGCGAACTATATGGTTATCAAAGTAGTTGTGAAGATTCGGATATCCTTTCTATAATGCTCTTGTATATACGTTCGACTCAAACTAATGCGAAGATTCAGAGTCCAAACAAGACAACCAGCATTAAAAGTTACTAACTTGGCGCGTCTTGAAAGTTGCGTGCTCTCCTTCTAGGATCTGAATGGTTTCGAGGCATCACCATATGCCATCGGTTATGATTAATAGTCGATGTCTCCAATAGTGAAGACGAGTTTTAAACTATAGTCACACTAAATTTATTGAAAAGTCAACAAACAAAGGTAACCATAATTTAATCGTCACATCACCACATCACCATTAACCCAAAATACACATAGTGTATACATAAACTTCTCTCAATAACTTCTTCATGGTTTTCAATCACGTATGACAAGGTCTGATTCTCAATCCATGACTGTCGATGTTTTCACGACCGAGCACGCCACGGGGTGAGCCGGGCGATTTGTTCGAACCTCGGCGAACCCACGAGCCCGGCGGTTTGTTCTTGCGGTGACATGGAGAGCGGGGTTTTTATCTTTGGTTCGGGCCCTCGATCCGCGGATCGAGTAAAGACCTTTACGTCCGGTCGGCGTGAGCCTGTTTTTTGATTGATGGGGTTAGCCGGAATCGGCTATGAAGCTTCACGGCTTGGTGCGTGGCCAAGCTTGTGTCCTGTATGTTCGTTGCTCTCCTCTACGAGGTGTTCCTTGGCCGCCTTTTATAGTCCAAGGGGCCAAGGAACTCACTACGATCCTAGTCGGATCTGAGAGAGGGTTGTCCGTAGAGGAACCGAACACCCGAACTCTAAACAAGGTAATCTGACTAGTGTTCTATCCTAGTTACAACAGAAGTCACCGTAGCTATGCTTCCATTGCCTTCTGGGAGTTGTTTGTGGCCGCGAGGCTAGGATAGAACCCCTTGAACAACTTCGGTAGAGTTCTTTGGCGATCCTGTATCCACAAGCCCCCCGAGCATCTCAAGGTCGAGTCATGAGAGTTGTCTTGCTCTTCTCGGTGGCGAGGCCTTGATATGGTCTTCAAGATCATCTTACGGTGCAATTTTGAAAAAAGTGCACCCGTAGGGTGTAACCCCCAAGCTTCTTGCTTTTTGGCACAATGAGTGGAAGGTCTTTGAGTTCTTCTCCTCCTTCTTCGAGTTCTTCCCGTCGTCGGAGTTGTTCTTTCTTAAAAGGAGAGCCTTGTTCCGCTAGCCCCCCGAGCATCTCAAGTTTGAGTCATGAGAGTTGTTTGCTCTTCTCGGGTGCGGCCTTGATGCGGTCCTTGTTGTCTTCATACGGTGTGCACTTTTACGAAAAAAAGTGCACCCGTAGGGTGTAACCCCCGAGCTTCTTGTTGTTTGGTACAAAGAGTGGAAGGTCTTCGAGTTCTTCCCGTCGTCGGAGCTCTTTTGTAAAAATCGTGCCCCGTATCTTGTAGCCCCCGGCGTCGGCGTAGATTGAGCTCTTTAGAGGTTCTTCATTTTCCCGGATTTTTGACCGTTTCTCTTTTTCGTGTGGGTACTTCTTACATTTGGGGAACATTTCGCGACTTACGCCAGGGGTTCTTACGTCTTCTTGGCGGGTTCTTCTTTGTTGATTTGATCGACTTGTCTTTGTCTTGATCGTGCTCCGGGATGTTTTCAGCGGCTGCTTCTTTGGCGTTTTTGAAGAGTTCTTTTTCTTCTTACGCGGTTTCCGACCGTTGTGTCGGTTTGCATTGTTCGCATAAAAAGGAGTGCCGTTGTCACTTCAAATTAATTTTGAAGTTGTAAAGGCTCCGTTCTGAGTTTTTTATTACGTAGCGGGTGGGAAATCCCTCTCCATAAATACTTAGGTACGACCGTTTCTTTTCCTCCGCTTTGCCATTTGCATCCGCGATTAGCAATCCTTCTTGCCCCTAATCCTCTTGCGCCGCCCTTTGTTCCCTGCCGTTGCTTGTTGCGCCCTTTGTTTTTCTGCCGTTCTCGCCGCCGTTCTCCATTATGGTGAAGGGCTCGTCTTCGAGCCTTAAGGGGAAGGCGGAGATGGTTCCCGAGTGGAGGCGGCCATGAAGATTTGGCGGAGTCCTCCGTCGTCGCCGGGAGATCTTGAGGACTTGGGCGGCGCCGGCTTCTTCCTCCCTCGAGCCTTTACGGTTGGAGGCTCCCCACCGGGCATCGTCTTCACTCCCGGCCCTCTCGAGGTTGTCCTCTTTCTCTCTTTTTGTTTAGGTTTTGGTCTTTGCTTGCCCGCGGTTCTTCCATGAGTTTTACTGCAGTCCTATTCGATTTCTCTTTCTCATCTTTCTCCCAATGGGGTTCTTCTTCTTTCTATCTTTGTTCATGCACGTGAGACCTTTATAGGCATCCCTCCTTCTTTGAAGCTCTTTCGCTATTTCTTCCGCCTTCATCATGGGGGCGATCTTTCTTCTCTTGGGTGTGTTTCCATCCAGGCTCGCCCGAGGGCCGCAAAAGTGCTTTCTTTGATTATGAGCTCCACGGCTCTCATTTTACGGCCGGCGCTGGGATGGTTCTATGTGAACAATCCTCCCCCCGCCTTGATGGATCATGACTCGATGAGTCCCGTTGATCCCCGAGCACGAAGGTTGACTCTCTGATGAGTCCGAGGTTTCTTTGAGTTAGCCAACCGCGTCAAGATCTTGAAGCGGGGTGGTCTCGGTGGTCTTTGGAATTGTTGCCGTTTTTCTTCGCTGTCGAGTTCAACCTTTGATGGCGAGGGAGGCGGCTTCGAGTACTGCGGCCCTAAGGATCCTTCTCGTGTTGGTGGCGATGCTTACGAGTTGCCCTCTGGCGGAACCCGATGGTATCCCTTCGCTCTTTCTTTGAAGGATGTACGATGACTCCGATTCGAGTTGTTGAGTACTCTGGCGACAACCCTCCTCCATTTGTGAGTTCTTTTGTTTTCTCTGTCTTTGTACTTGCTGTTAGGGTTCTTTTTCGACTCTTCGATCCTTTTCTTTAGCATCTTGGTCGGAACTACTCGAGGCTTTCTTTGTGGTGACCGTTCTTTGCGATACCGCCTTACTCTGTTTGTTCGGTGAGTCACGAAATCCTTCCCGGCATGAGCATTGGGGGTGCCGTATGTTCCCTTTACTCAAGATCCGCGGATACTTGCCCTTATAGGTCGCAAGCGATGGGAACGTTACGTTGAAGAGCCTACGCCTGGCCGCTATCGTGACTCCAAAGAGGACTCGCTCCTGCGCTTCTCGAGCTTCTTTGCGAGGAGCCCACGGGTAATATACTTATAGGTGAGGGGTTGATCTTACGTCGGTCCCCTTCTTTTTCCGTAATGATGACCTGTTTCTCTATTTTTCGGATGGTGCTTAGCGTTTGCTTTTTTGAGCATCTTTGAAAGCGAGGTGGAGTCTCTTGCCCGAATCCATAAGTTCTTCTCTTGACTTTTGAATACCGGGTTCTTTTGTATCGTAGCCTTATTGGGGCTGTTTGCGGTTTGCCGTTAGTGCGAGGTTGAGCCTTAAAGGCTTCGGCCGGAGTTCTGTTGTGGCTGTTGGCGTGAAGCCTCCTTCTGGCTGGCTTGCCCCCTCGTCCTCGTCTTCATTTTTCGGTGAGTACTCTTGATGCGAGTTCTTTCTCCTGTTGATTTTTGAGGATTTTTATCTTTGTCGGGGTTGTTTTGTAGGCGTCCTTCCATGAAGTTCTCTGAGATTACTTCTCCGAGTTCTTCCGGCGTCCCGCGGTGGCGATCTTCTTCTTCGGCCTCCCGTTCGCGGAGTTCTTGGCGATCCTCCTCGGGATCCTTCTCTCTTTGATCGAGGGCTCTTGTAGACTCTGTTGTTTTGAGTTTGATCGGCTTCTCGGGTTCTTTGCCACCCTGTCTCTGGCGTTCCCGACTACGCCGGGTGCCTTCTCGCTTTTGATCAACGTTCGGTATGCACACCGAGTTCTTTTTCTTGACTTTTCTTTTTCTTCTTTTGAGAGGTGTCCCGAGCGACTTTTGTCTTTGTTTGTAGTCCTTTGTGCGTGACCTCCCCATCTTCGTTCCCACTCAAGAATGTGACTCTTTGCGGGCCGAGGTTGTTCGCCTTCGGGGGATTGAACGGGATCTTTGTACTCGGCTCCGGGACTCTTACGCTACCATTGAAGGGTTGGTAGGAGTCCTATGCCAAGGTTCTTGTTGGTATTTTTTAACGCACACGAGATAAATCCATAGCGCCGCGGAAAAGTACCGTTGTAGCTTTCACCCGGAGTATTCGAGTGTCGATTTCCACGGGACGAGAAGTGAACTGGAGCAAGGCCAAGGTCATCCAAAGACTATTTTTGGTAGGAAGAAAGAGGTTCTCTAAGGTTTTCCCAAAGTTATTAAATACCAAGTTCAGGGCTTACTTAACCCCACTTACTGCGGAAAGTACGGAACCTTTCGATTCTCGAAAAGACGGGAAACGGTAATCGGGGTCGGGCCGCGAAAGCTCTACGAAAACACCAACCCGTGCGTGGTGGACTACAAAGGCCTGATCGGAGTTTGTCACCCCGGGCTACCACAACTATTCCGTAGGTTTGGGCGCAATCTTAGGTAAACTCTAGCCTGGACACCACGTCTACGCTAGCGGATCTGAAACTAGTTCCGTCTTTAAAACTAGAACCTTCTTGAACGGAGATCCGTAAGTAAAATCAAGCATGAACTGAATTTAGTGAAATAATACTATTGGAATTAGCACAAGATAACTGAATCTTTCTCGGGCGAGTCGGATTCGAAGAGGTACAAAGTTGAGGCGGCCGACAATCCCGCTTCTCCTCCGCTCTTTCCCTTTCACTCTCTTCCTCTTTTCCTCGAATACAACTAGGTGATGAACACCTAGAGGGACACTACTACTTGATATGAAATGTGGAAGTGAAGCTCACAAGGTAGGATGTGTGTCTTGTACAATGGTGTAGGGGTCTCTTTATATAGGAAAAGAGAGGAGAGAATGGAGGGCCATCCTTGTTCCCGAGGGGCATTTGGCGGGAACGAAAGTTTGCACCACATGCAACCGCCAGCGTGAAGTCCGTAGCGAACCGCCCGCAGAAAGGGCGGGAAAAGCGCCAAATTTTCTTGCGCCCGCCCGCAATATGGGCCCCATTTTGCCTCTCCTTTCTTCTCGGTGGGCTTGTGGGCCTTGGTAGATGGTTTCCCAGCCGGTGCAAAGTCCAGATGAGGTGTGGAATCGGCCTCCTTGCTTCCCTTTGCTCTTTGGCATATTTCGACTTTGCGCTTCCCACTTTATTTGGCATACTTTATTTGTATTTCCACAACATTCTGCAAAACAACTTGAAACACCAAAACTTCGTGGAACTCGTTAGATAAATAATGTCCGGTTATGTTTTCACATGTAATATTGTATTAGTGGTTCACTTTGGTGGTAGTAAAACATGCATTAATTGAGTGTCAACAAGTTCCCCACACTTGACTCTTTGCTCGTCCCAGTAAAGGTTAGTGATAAAGTAAGTATAAACATAGCAATTCGAGTTATGAACCCGACATAAAGATCATCCCGGACATACCTCATTACCGTGGGATATGTGGAGTGTCTAACAAATATTCTTGGGTGGTTGAGAAATGGAACGGCTTTGAACAAAGCCATCCTCTTTTCACATCTTAGTAACACAGAGTTTTTCTTTTTTTTTTTGTTTTTTTTTTTTTTGAAATAAAGCATAGTTCACAAGTACTCCTCAAATGGCACTCTCAAATCGCTCAAGTGGTGTATGTTCCCCTTACCAAGGCATTTATAGCATTGCCTTCTTTTTCTTCCTACTTCTAAAAGGCTTATGTGGAGCTCGGTAGGAAAAATTTTTTGTGGGCATACTTATATTGCATATTTTGCTAGGTCAAACAATGGATCCATGGAGAAAAATGTCATACAATAAAATCAAGATGTGCAAGTGTGTGGATATATATAGTGGCTATCCTATTTCTACTATGCTCCTTGAAATATCTCTCTCTTTATTGAGACTTTGGAGAAAATATTTGTGAGAACATGGGTATCTTTTATTCTCATCTTTTGTTTCTTTTCTTCTTCTTTTTTTTTTTATAGAGAGGCGGGCATCTAAGTACCCATTGTTTTAAAACCGGACACTTGTCCATTTTTTTTTTTTTTCTCTTTTTTTTATTTGATGATAGCCTCATGTCTCTTTTTTTTTTCAAACTTTTGAGAGTGAGATATCAACAAGTGTTTGGAGCAATTATTTTGAAGGGAACCTATCCAATATACTTTTTTTTTCCCTCCTAGTGTAGGAGTAGAACATTTTTGGATGGATCTAATTGGAAGGCATGTTCATGCGCCTACACCCAATGTAGGAGTAGTGCATATATTTGGTGGCGTGTAATGCGTGATCTTGATTTAAGAGCATGATAAATTTCTCAACTAGGGTCAACAAGGTTTGACAGAGCTCAATGCAACAATAAGTAGCAAATGTAGAAGGTTTTCAAATTGTATCGTGGTATTTGGCCCCTCGTAGGAATTTCTCACCATTGAGGAGTATGTGAGACTATGGTTTTTAACATTTTGATGAAAAGGAAATTCTCCAAGTACTTTGAATAGAAAAGGTTGGATTTCCATGTCAATGCCATATCTCACTTCACAACAACTTAGGCAATATGTTTTTCCTATGTGTTTTTCCCACAAGCACTAAGGATATGCAAGGAACAAAAATTTATGTAGGCCAAACTCAAAGAGCTATATTTATATTTACTTTTCGAGTTTTAATTCTAAGTGTGGAATTTTGGTTCTTTTAAAGTTTGCGTGGTTTAAACAAGTGTAGAACCGAGGAACATGCATATGAGCAGGTGGGAGAGAAGTGATCAAACCGAAGTTTTGTATACATTCCTCCACCCGAGTTCATGATGTGGTTTAGCGCTTTACGTTCTTCAATGGAATCTTGCACACCCCACACTTCTTTTTGGAGCTATATCTGGTTTTATTCAAAAGACAAGTGAAAATAATAGAGACTCTTACGGTGGGAAAACACCCGGAGAGTCAAAGATTTATATGATTAATGAATTATTCTAGACTCTATGTTGTTTTTATTTTATTTTATTTATTTATTTATTTTTAAGCAAGGTCGGGCTCACATCATTTTTTTATTGACCCCTTGGTGTGTGTGGAACTTGGACTTACACCTTCCTCCCCCACACTTGAACTTTTGTGTAAAATTCAAGTGTGCGAGGTCAGGGCCTCCATCTGAGTGTGTTCCATCACCCATGAGCATCAAAGTTTGTAGTTGATGTAGCCTCATATTCTCAAGCATCGTATGCTTCTTCGTTCTTCTTTGTCTTCACCTGAAATGGTTAGCAACAAGAATACCCGAAGGTGTATACTAGCTTGATAACATGTTCTTGCTTTTTATTAATAGGAAAAGTGCTTTTTTTTATAACAAGAAATAGAGATTAAGGCCGAGGTAAAAAAGAATTGAGTTTTTTTTTTTGAAAAGAATAAATTTATTGAAGGTAAATCACATAAGGGCGGGTTATCTCCCTAAGTGCTTTGTTTAAAGACTAAAGCTCGTCCTTGGGAAACCTTTTAAATTTGAAACCAATGTTGGTGAAGTGGTTTCCCCTCCAACACCAACCTTTGAGTGTCGTCCTGTAAACTCATGCCGAGATACCACGAAATTTGCAAAATTTATGGTAGACAAAAGCATCTACAATAACCCTTTCAAAATTTTTATAAACAGAGAGCGAGAAAGGGTTGTAGATCATGGTGAAGATGGCGGAGTTATGGATCGACTTTCGGGAGATTTTTCAAATGAGCATGGAATGGATGGGACATTTAGAATGTAACTTCCATGTTTGTTGATGAAATATCCTATTTGTGGGGAGCACTTTCTTTTTCATGACAGAGATCAAGTTATCCGCAAAATATGGATCGAAAAATTATTATTGCGGAGACTGTCTCACGCTCTCCCCAGTGATGATCAGGAATGAATTCTGATGAGACATCGTGTGTGGGCATAGAGGAAGAAGGTGTAAAAATGTCTTCTATATGAATTGGTTCACCCTCTATGTGTTGTGAGTGTTCTTGATGTCTCATATAGGAATTCGAGGTATATGATGATTCTGATCTAGGAATTTCTAAAGCATTCCAAAAATCATCATCAAGGAAATGGTCATCCTCGAATTCAAAGGGACATGCATAAGGATGGGATTCATCATCCCAAGAAGTGTGATTGCATGTTCCCTTAACGGGAGGTTCCTCGACAACCAAATTATGAGAAGAATTTGAAGGAAGTTCAAATTCGGTTGTAAGTGCCTCCTTTTGTTGGTCGGGGCTTGACTCTATTGGATCTTCTGGAAACTCGTCATATATACCGGTGTATGGGGTGTTTTCTAAGATCTTCTCTAGAATGGCTTTCCCCTCACTAATGGATTTATGCACAAACGAGCCTCTAGAAGAGAGGTCAAGTTGGAGAGCATCCTCCTTGCTAAGACCAAGATAGAAGTGGCAAAGAATGACTTGGTCTGGCAAAGAAAAAGATACAGGGCTGTATTTATAAGACTTAGTAACCTGGTCGGGGATGCTCCTAGAGTCTCCTTCTCTTTTTGTTTAAATCTGAGAATTTCTATTCGAAGGGCGGCGACTTCGGGGAATCGGGGAAGAAAGCGGGGACAAAATTTGTCTCGAAGTTCAACCCGGTTTCGTGAACACCTCCTACGGTATGAGCATACCATTGTTTCGCTCTTCCCAAAAGGGAGAATGGAAACAGTTTCCATTTAATGGTCTCTGTGTCATGCCGGATAAAATGAGGCAAGAACACAGTGCTCGAATTCCGAAGGTGGCTATATGGATTTTCATTATCGTGCCCGAGAAGGGGTTGGTCCCGAACCATGGCTATGAAAGCGGGGCGGGAATTTCAAAGCCATTTGTAAGAATCGGATGGGATGATGGTGGAGGCTCCAAACGAATCGCCCTTTGGAGCCGAATGTTTATAGATAGGCGTTGAGTCCATGTGGTTGTGGTTATGGTGGTGGTAAGGTGTATAAAAATGGTGGTAAAAATAAAAAAAAAGATACACGGATGACTTGGTTCGATCCTAGAACGACTACCGTTCCCGACAACGGTGCCGAAAGCTTGTTGGTATTTTTAACGCACACGGATAAATCCGCAAGCGCACGGAAAAGTACCGTTGTAGCTTTCACCCGGAGTATTCAGGGTATCGATTTCCACGGGGAACGAGAAGTGAACTGGAGCAAGGCCAAGGTCATCCAAAGACTATTTTTGGTAGGAAGAAAGAGGTTCTCTAAGGTTTTCCCAAAGTTATTAAATACCAAGTTCAGGGCTTACTTAACCCCACTTCTTTAGCGGAGGCGGCGGAACCTTTCGATTCTCGAAAAGACTGGGAAACGGTAATCGGGGTCGGGCCGCCCGAAAAGCTCTCTGAAAACACCAACCCGTGCGTGGTGGACTACAAAGGCCTGATCGGAGCCATCACCCCCCGGGCTACCACAACTATTCCGTAGGTTTTGGGCGCAATCTTAGGTAAACTCTAGCCCAGACACCACGTCTACGCTAGCGGATACGAAACTAGTTCCGTACGAAAACTAGAACCTTCGGTCGAACGGAGATCCGTAAGTAAAATCAAGCATGAACTGAATTTAGTGAAATAATAATATTGGAATTAGCACAAGATAACCTGAATCTTTCTCAGGCGAGTCGGATTCGAAGAGGTACAAAGTTGAGGCGAAGCCGACAATCCCGGCTACTCCTCCGCTCTTTCCCTTTCACTCTCTTCCTCTTTTCCTCGAATACAACTAGGTGATGAACACCTAGAGGGACACTACTACTTGATATGAAATGTGGAAGTGAAGCTCACAAGGTAGGATGTGTGTCTTGTACAATGGTGTAGGGGTCTCTTTATATAGGAAAAGAGAGGAGAGAATGGAGGGCCATCCTTGTTCCAGGGGCATTTGGCGGGGAGCAGTTTGCACCACATGCAACCGCCGTGAAGTCCGTGCGAACCGCCCGGAGAAAGGGTGGGAAAAAAGCGCCAAAATTTTTCGCCGGGCCGCATGATATGGGCCCTATTTTGCCTCTCCTTTCTCTGGTGGGCTTGTGGGCCTTGGTAGATGGTTTCCCCCGGGTGCAAAGTCCGGATGAGGTGTGGAATCGGCCTCCTTGCTTCCCTTTGCTCTTTGGCGTATTTCGACTTTGCGCTTCCCACTTTATTTGGCATACTTTATTTGTATTTCCACAACATTCCCGCAAAACAACTTGAAACACCAAAACTTCGTGGAACTCGTTAGATAAATAATGTCTGGTTATGTTTTCACATGTAATATTGTATTAGTGGTTCACTTTGGTGGTAGTAAAACATGCATTAATTGAGTGTCACCGTTACTCGGGGAGGTTGAAGGTGTGTTTGCTTATCCTCTTGAGTTGTTTTTCGCTTTATCTGTCAAGTCTTCTTTTTCGACTTGTCTTTTCTGTTTTGTCTCAGTCTTGGGTAACCAATTACGTCGTGGCGGCCACTATTCTTTGAAATGTCGGCCGAGCTTCAATCGGAGAGGGATGCTCTTTACGCTCTTCGCGAAGTTCTCCGATCTCTGGCGATTTGTGTATCCCCCGCGGAGGTTATTCGCCTTCTCAAGATCAAGGTGTGTCTGGAGGGACTTTCTTCCCCGGGTTCCCCGATCGTTTCCGCTTCTTTGTTGGAGACGTCGTTTGGGAGGCTTTGTTGAAGAGCTCGCTCTTTTACTTCCATCATCTTGTGCGAGCTACCCATTCTTTGCCGTTGTGGATGGGTTTGCTTCGACGAGCATCTCGGGATAATGGATGAGGAACGCATACGAGGTGGATCAGGTTTGTTACCACTCTTCTTTGGTACCATCGACCTTGGTATTCCCGAAGGTGATGCGCCGGGACTTTGATGCAGCCTGAGTGCTTGTGTGACGGCCGTCCGTCTTGTAATGAACAATTCTTTTGCTGGTGGCCTGTTGGTTGTGGGCCTTAAATACTCTTGCTTGTGTCCGCCTTTGTGCGGACTTTAAATATCTCGATCTGCCTTCGTGCAGACTTGTTGCAGTTTGTCCTCTGCTTGTTCTTGTTGTGGTCTTCCGAGTTCTTCTTCTTCGGATGACTTGTTGAGATTGCGCCTTTAGAGTTCTTCCTTAGGCTTTCGGCTCTTATATCCTTCTTGTAGGTTCGTGCCGAGTATTTTGGAGTCGTGCTCCATGATATCAGTGTTGTTTCGACTGATGGTCCAGCTTGTCTTTCAGTAGACTTGGCTGTTCATGGTGTTGAAGTTCTGCTTCGAGTTGTCAGTGCTGTTTTCCTGACTTGTCAGCTTGTCTTCTTGTAGATCTGCTGAAGGTAGCGTAGGATCTTGTCCTTGTGTGCCTTTGGGTTGTTTCTTCCTTGACGCGTCGGCTAGCCTCCGCACGAGAGGTCTCGCCGTAGCGGATTGGAGTCTTGCTTCCCATTACTTTTAGGTTTCTTTTTCTGAAGGGATCAGCTTGCCTTTTCTTGTAGACTTGGTCAAGGTAGTTCTGAAGTTCTTCTCCCGAATTCGATCTTTGTTTTTCTGGAGAGTCAACCCGCCTTTTACTGTAGACTTGGTTGGGGATATTTGTAGAGTCTTGCTCTTGGTTTTGTCGGGGGTTGTTTTCCTCGACAAATGACTTCGCTTCTTCACGAGACTTGTCATGATGAGTGGAGTCTTGCTCTTGAACTCCAGATTTCTTTTGTCCGGAGTATCAGCTCGTCTTCTCTGTAGATTAGCTAAAAATAGTTGCGTAGGCTTGCTCCTCGGTCTTCGGGGTTGTTCTTCTGAAGATTCGGCTTGTCCTTTCGTAGACTTGCTAAAGATGATAGTCTTTCTCTTGGTCTTCGAGGGTTGTTCTTACAAGATCCAGCTTCGTCCTTTCGTAGACTTGCGAAGGTGATAGAGTCTTGCTCTTGGTCTTTAGGGTTGTTCTTCCAAGATTCGGATTCGTCCCTTTCCTTGGATTTCTTGAAGATGATAGAGTCTTGCTCTTGGTCTTCGAGTTGTTCATCTCAAGATTCACTCGTCCTTTCGTAGACTTGCGATGGTGGTTGGGCGTCCCCCATTTTGCCAGGGTTGTTTTCCTCGGCATGTGACTTCGCGTCTTCTTCGAGACTTGTCACGGTTGTTCGGAGGGTTTCTCCGGGCCGTTAGGTTTCTCCTTTTAGGCCCTCTAGCTAGCGTTTTGTCCTCTCTTGGACATGCTAGTATATTTTGGTGGAGTCGTGCTCTGAAAGAGTTGTTCTAACTTCGGGGGTTGCCTCATCCGGGCTAGGGCTCTCCCATGCTTGTCCGGTGGACTATCGCATGACGTCCCTTGAAGGGTTCTCGGTCAGGGCCCATTTAAGTGCACTGCTTGATTTGAAGGTCAAGATGGTTGGGTTCCTATTTCATAACACTACAATCCACCTTGCCCGGTTTGGGCTGCTCTCGCTTTTGAGAGACTTGTGTGAGGCGATGGGTTTCTATTTCACAACACTACACCGTTCACGCCCGATTCGAAAGGCCGTCCCGCCGTCATTGGACATAGTGGCGTTTTACGGACCCTTGATGGCCTCTGCGACCTAAACGGGCCGATCTCAACGTCCTCTTTTTTTCAACGGTCGAAGTTCACGATCTTCCGCTAGGATTTAAGGTGTGGACGCTATTCTAAAGCTAGGACTTCGCGTGGTTCCACCCTTGGAATTTGACCTCCGTTCTGGTGGTCGGGTTTGCCTTCTTTTTGGTCGACTTCTTCTTGTGAAGTGCCAATTCGGGCTGTCTTGTTCTTCTCCCTTAGGAGGCATGCGGCTTCACTCTGGCGACTTGTTTTTGTTGAAGTGCCCGGTGGCTCGCGTGTTTGGTGACCTCTTTGGATGGTCCAGAGTTCTTCTCAGGCTTGATCTTCTTCTTCTTGAAGTATCGGAGAGTTGTTTTTGCGTTCTGCTTCTCTTCTGCTGCCTTGAGTTTCTCTGATTATGGATAGAACCTTCTGAGCTGGTTTATGTGCCAAGAGTTTCTGATTTCTTCTCCTTGCATGGTCATCAGCTTGTAGGTTCCTGGTCCCAGTACTCCTTTGACGATATATGGTCCTTCCCATGGGCTGAGCAATTTGTGCTTGCCTTCCGTCTTTTGGTTTCTCTTGAGTACTTGATCTCCTGGGTTGAGTTTTCTTGGACGTGTGCTCTTGTCGTAATGCCTTCTTAGTCCTTGCAGATATCTTGCGTTCTGGAGGATGGCATTTGATCTGACTTCTTCTGCACAGTCGATTTCTAGTCTTCTTGTCTGTTCTCCTTCTCCTTCTTCAAATTGCTCGATTCTTGGAGAGCTCCAAATGAGGTCTGCTGGTAGTACGGCTTCTGATCCACAGGTCAGGAAGAAGGGTGAATAGCCTGTTGCTCTGCTGATTTGAGTTCTTAGGCCCCAGACGACTTTTGGGAGTTCTTCGATCCACTTGGCTCCGTAGTCCTTGAGTTCTTCGTATAGTCTTGGCTTCAGTCCGGCAAGGATGAGTCCGTTTGCTCTTTCGACTTGTCCGTTAGCCTGAGGGTGTGCTACGGAGGCATAATCTATCCGTATGCCACAATCTTGTGCCCAGTCTTCGAATTCTGCCGCCGTGAACGGTGATCCGAGGTCAGTGATGATCCTGTTGGGCATCCCGAATCTGTGCATGATCTCTTGGATGAACTCGACTGCCTTGGTGGAGCTGAAGGTGACCAATGGCTTGTATTCTATCCATTTGGTGAATTTGTCGATGGCGACGTAGATATACTCATATCCTCCTTTTGCTCTCTTGAGTGGTCTCGACTTGATCCGTCCCAAGACGAAAAAGGCCATGATGGTGGTATGCATATCAAGTTGTGTCTTTGGCACATGCGCTCGTCTTGCGAACATCGGCATCCTTTGCATCTTCTCGACGAGTTCTTCTTCGTCTTTGAGGGTCGTTGGCGATGGTATCCTGTTCAATGCTTTTCCCACGAGGGTTCTTGATGCCGCGTGGTTTCCACAAAGATCCAGAGTGGATTTCTTGTAGGATGTCTTTTCCTTCTTCAGAGCTTATGCATTTGAGTAATACTCTTGATGATGCTGCTCTTTTGTAAAGCTTGCCTTTGATGAGCACGTAGTTCTTGCTTCTTCTCAAGATCCCGGTTTGCTTCAACTTTGTCTTCGGGTAGTGTCTTGTTCTTGATGAAGTTTATGATGTCTTCGATCCAGGGGAGTTGTTCTTCGACACGGAGAGATTATCATTACTCCATTTAGAGCTGATTACTCTATGTTGTCTTCTTCCGGGTTCTCCTTGATGGATGGCTTCAAGAGTTCTTCGACGAATACTCCTCGGTGGGACTTGTGCTCTGTCGGATCCGAGTTTGGCTAGCACGTGCGCGCCACGCGTTCGCATCTCTCGAGCACGTGTAGGATCTCTAGGCCTTGAAGTTCTTTTTCGGCTTATGCACTTCGTGCAATAGAGGCCCATGTTGTCCTTTGTGCAGTCCCAGTCCTTATTGACTTGATTGATGGCAACCGCGGAGTCGCCGTATACTTGTAGTCTCTTGATTCCCAGAGTTCTTGCTATCTTGAGGCCATGGATGAGTGCTTCATACTCTGCCTCGTTGTTTGTAGCCTGCCACATGATTTGCAGCACGTACTTGAGTTGTCTTCCTTCTGGAGATATGAATAGAGTCCCGGCTCCTGCTCCCCCTAGCTTCAACGATCCGTCGAAGTACATGTTCCAATGTTTCTTGATGTCGCCGGATATGGGTTGTTGGAGCTCTGTCCCATTCCGCTATGAAATCTGGTAGCGCCTGGGATTTGATTGCTCTTCTTGGGGTGAACTCTAGATTCAAAGCTCCGAGTTCCACTGCCCATTTTGATATGCGGCCTGTTGAATCTCTGTTCCTCAGGATGTCGCCTAGTGGTGAGTCAGTTACCACTGTGATCCTATGACTGTCGAAGTAGTGTCGTAGCTTCCTTGATGTCATCAGTATGGAGTAGAGTAGTTTCATGCGTGAGGGTATCGAGCCTTAGACTCAAGATAGAACCTCGCTCACGTAGTAAACCGGCCTCGGACCTTGTTGGGTTGCTCGGGCTCTTCTCTCTCCACGATGATTGCTGAGCTGACCACTGTTTTTTGTTGCTTTGCTATATAGAGCGGGAGTTCTTCTTGATCCTTTGGAGGTGTCGGGACTGAGCTGTTGTAAGGTAATCGTTTGAGTTCTTCAAACGCCTTGTCTCGCATCCTTTGTCCATTTGAATTCTCCTTTGGTCTTGATGAGTTTGAAGAAGGGTAGCCCTTTCTCTCCGAGCTTGGATATGAATCGTTGAGTGCCACCATGCACCCCTCGTGAGCTTCGGGCGTCCTTGATGCTTCGGGGTTGCGTCATCTCTGATTGCCTTGATTTGCTTAGTGCTGGCTTCGATGCCTCTCGTTGTCGACCAAGAAACCCATTAGCTGTCCCGAAGGCACTCCAAAGACGCATTTTGTTGGATTGAGCTTCCATTTCCACTTGTTGAGGTTCTTGAAAGTTTCTTCCAGGTCTTGAATCAGAGTCTCTGGTTCTTTGGTCTTCACCACGACGTCGTCTACGTATGCTTCGGCATTTTTTGCCAATCCGCTCTCCCAAACAAGTCTCAGACGCTCTTTGATACGTTGCTCGGGCGTTCTTCAATCCGAAGGACATTGTTTTGTAGCAAAGAGGGCACCGAAGGGGGTGATAAAGAGGTCTTGCTCGATCTTCTTTCTTCGATGCAATCTGGGTGATATCATGAGTAGCGATCCAAGAACGATAGTAGAGCCGATCCCGCTGTAGAGTCCACTATTTGGTTGATCCTTGGTAGCCCGAAGGGGATCTTTTGGGCAATGCTTATTCAGTCCGTGTAGTCCACACACATTCGCCGATCCGAGGTGTTCTTCTTCGAACCGAACCGGGTTGGCTAGCCGATCATGATGTAGGATTTCTCCGATGAATCCTGCTGCGAGTAGTTTTGCGATTTCCTTTTTGATGGCCTCCTTTTTTTCTAGTGAGAACCTCCTTAGTCTTTGCTTGATGGGTTTGGATCCCATATTGATGTCAATTCTGTGCTCAGCCAGCTCCCTCAGTATGCCAGGCATGTCTGCCGGTTTCCAGGCAAATATATCTTTGTGTTTGTCGATGTTTTACGACCGAGAGCCTGCCACGGGGTGAACCGGGCAGTTTGTTTGGGCCTCGATGAACCTGGAGCCCGGCGGTTTGTTGCACAAATTGACATGGAGAGCGGGGTTTTATCTTCGGCCCGGCCCCTCGATCAAGGATCGAGTAAAGACCTTTATGTCCAAATACGTGAGCCTGTTTTTGATTGATGGGGTCCGCCGAGAATCTGCTATCAAACTTACAGCGCTTGGTCGTAGCCAAGCTTGTGTTCTCGTATGCTCTGTTCGCTCTCCTCTCTAGGTGTTCCTTGGCCGCCTTTTTATAGTCCAAGGGGCCAAGGAACTCGCTACGATCCTAGTCGGATACGAGAGAGGGTTGTCCGTAGAGGAACTGAACACCCGAACTCTAAACAAGGTAACCTGACTAGTGTTCTATCCTAGTTACAACAGAAGTCACCATAGCTATGCTTCCATTGCCTTCTAGGAGTTGTTTGTGGCCGCAGGCTAGGATAGAACCCTGCGAACAACTCGGTAGAGTTCTTTGGTGATCCTGTATCCACAAGACCCCGAGCATCTCAAGGTCGAGTCATGAGGGTTGTTTTGCTCTTCTCGGGTGCGGCCTTGATGCGGTCCTTGTTGTCTTCATACGGTGTGCACTTTTCTGAAAAAAGTGCACCCGTAGGGTGTAGCCCCCGAGCTTCTTGCTTTTTGGCACAATGAGCTGGAAGGTCTTTGAGTTCTTCTCCTCCTTCTTCGAGTTCTTCTCGTCGTCGGAGCTCTTCTTTCTTGAAAGGAGAGCCTTGTTCCGCTAGCCCCCGAGCATCTCAGGTTTGAGTCACGAGAGCTGTCTGCTCTTTCTCGAGTGCGTCCTTGATGCGGTCCTTGTTGTCTTTATACGGTGTGCACTTTGCTGAAAAAAGTGCACCCGTAGGGTGTAGCCCCCGAGCTTCTTGCTTTTTGGCACAAAGAGCTGGAAGGTCTTTGAGTTCTTCTCCTCCGTCTTCGAGTTCTTCTCGTCGTCGGAGCTCTTCTGAAAAAATTGTGCCCCGGGTACCTTGTAGCCCCCGAGCGTCTAAGAGTTCTTTTGTAAATAGAGCTCTTAGAGGTTCTTCATTTTTTTTCGGGATGTTGACCGTTTCTCTTTTTTCGTGTGGTACTTCTTCTGTTGGGCTGTTGCAACGTTGGCCAGGGTTCTTCTGTCTTCTTGGCGGGTTCTTCTTTGTTGATTTGATTGACTTGTCTTTGTCTTGATCTGTGCTCCGGGATGTTTTCCGCACTGCTTGCTGGCATTTTTTGAAGGGTTCTTCTCTCCTTCTGAGGCTTCCGACCGTTGTGTCAGTCTGTTGCACTGTTCCACATAAAAAGGAGTGCCGTTGTCACTTCAAATTAATTTTGAAGTTGTAAAGGCTCTTTTACTTCCATCATCTTGTGCCAGAGCTGCCCATTGCTGCCGTTGTGGATGGGTTTGCCTCTGACGAGCATCTCGGATAATGGATGAGGAGCGCCACGAGGTGGATGCAAATTGTTACCACACTTGCCGGTACCATCGACCTTGATCTTCCTAAAGGTGATGTGCCGGACTTTGATGCGGCCTGAGTGCTTGTTTGACGGTTTCGCCCGTCTTGTAATGAACAATTTTCTTTGGTGGCCTTTTGGTTGTAGGCCTTGAATACTCTTGTTTGTGTCCGCCTTCGTGCGGACTTTAAGTATCTCTCGATGCGCCTTCGTGCAGACTTGTTGCAGTTAGTCCTCTGCTTGTTGTTGTCGTGCTCTTCCGAGTTCTTCTTTGGACGACTTGTTGAGATTGCGCCTTTGGAGTTCTTCCTTAGGCTTCCGGCTCTTATGTCTTTCATGTAGGTTCGTTCGAGTTGTTTGGAGTCACTCATTGTGACACCGTTGTTGTCTCGGTTGATGATCCAGCTTGCCTTTCTGTAGACTTGGCCGTTTATAGTATTGAAGTCCTGCTTCGACTTATCGGGGACTGTTTTTTCCCGACTTGTCAGCTTGTCTTGTTGTAGATCTGGCCGAGGGTAGCGTAGGTTCTTGTCCTTGTGCGCCTTTGGGTTGTTTCTCCTTGACACGTCGGCTAGCCTGTTCATGGGTCTTGCCGTAGTAGATTGGAGCCTTGTCTTACTGCTTCAGGGTTCTTTTTCCTGAAGGAATTAGCTTTCCTGCTTCTGTAGACTTGGTTGGAGATAGTTCTGAAGTTCTTCTCCTGAAATCCAAGATCGCTTTTTTTCCTGGAGAGTTTACCCGCCTTTTCTATAGACTTGATTGGAGATATTTGTAGAGTCTTGCTCTGGTTTGTCGGGGATTGTTTTTCTCTCGACAAATGACTTGTCTTCTTCCCGAGACTTGTCATGATGATTGGAGGCTTGCTCTTGAATTCGAGTTCTTCTTTTTTGAGTATCACTCGTCTTCTCTCGTAGATTAGCCGATAATAGTTGTGGAGGCTTCAGGGTTGTCCTGGTCTTCGGGTTGTTCTTCGAAGGTTCAGCTCGTCCTTTCGTAGACTTGTCAAGGTGATAGAGTCTTGCTCTTGGTCTTCGGGTTGTTCTTTCTCAAGTTTCAGCTCGTCCCTTTCGTAGACTCGAAAGGTGATAGAGTCTTGCTCTTGGTCTTCAGGGGTTGTTCTTCAAGATTCAGCTCGTCCTTTCGTAGACTTGCCGACAAAAGAGTTGTAGAGTCTTGCTCTTGGTCTTCGTGTTTATTCTTCCTCAAGATTCAGCTTGTCCTCTCGTAGACTTGCCGATGGTGGTTGGGGCGTCCCCCGTTTTGCCGGGTTGTTTTCCTCTCGGCTTGTGACTTGCGTCTTCTTCGAGGCTTGTCACAATTGTTCTGGAGGGTTACTCCAGCCGTTAGGTTTCTCCATTTAGGCCCTCTAGCGTTTGTCCTTTCTTGGACATGCTAGTGTATTTTGGTGGAGTCGTGCTCTGAAAAGAGTTGTTCTAACTCGGGGTTGCCTCTTCAAGGCTAGGGCTCTCCCATGCTTTGTCAAAGGACTATCGCATGACGTCCCTTGAAGGGTTCTCGGTCCGGGCCCATTTAAGTGCATCGCAGACCGAAGGTCAAGATGGTTGGGTTTCTATTTTATAACACTACAATCCATCTTACCTGGTTTGGGCTGCTCTACTTTCTGAGAGACTTTTGTGAGACGATGGGTTTCTATTTCACAACACTACACCGTTCACGCCCGATTCGAAAGGCCGTCCGCCGTCATTGGACATAGTGGCGCTTTCTGGACCCTTGATGGCCTCTGCGACCTAGACGGGCCGATCCCAACGTCCTCTTTTTCCAAGAGTCGAAGTTCACGATCTTCCGCTAGGATTTAAGGTGTGGACGCTATTCCAGAGCTAGGACTTCGCGTGGTTCCACCCTTGGAAATTTGACCTCCGTTCTGGTGGTCGGGTTTGCCTTCTTTTGGTTGACTTCTTCTCGTGAAGTGCCAAACTCGGGCTGTTTTGTTCTTCTCCCTTAGGAGGCATGCAGCTTGACTCTAGGCATCTTGTTTCTGTTGAAGTGCCTGGTGGCTGCGTATTTGGTGACCTTTTTTGATGGTCCAGAGTTCTTCTCAGGCTTGATCTTCTTCTTCTTGAGGTATCGGAGAGTTGTTTTTGCGTTCTGCTTCTCTTCTGTTGCCTTGAGATTCTCTGATTATGGATAGAACCTTCTGAGCTGGTTTATGTGCCAAGAGTTTCTGACTTCTTCTCCTTGCATGGTCATCAGCTTGTAGGTTCCTGGTCCCAGTACTCCTTTGACGATAAATGGTCCTTCCCAAGGACTGAGCAGTTTATGCTTGCCTTCCGTTTTATTGATTTCTCTTGAGTACTTGATCTCCTGGGTTGAGTTTTCTTGGACGTGTGCTTTTGTCGTAGTGCCTTCTTAATCCTTGCAGATATCTTGCGTTCTGAAGGATGGCGTTTGTTCTGACTTCTTCCACACAGTCGATTTCTAGTCTTCTTGTCTGTTCTCCTTCTCCTTCTTCAAATTGTTCAATCCTTGGAGAGCTCCATATGAGGTCCGCTGGTAGGATGGCTTCTGATCCGTAGGTCAGGAAGAAGGGTGAATAGCCTGTTGCTCTGCTGATTTGAGTTCTTAGGCCCCAGACAACTTTTGGGAGTTCTTCGATCCACTAGGCTCCGTAGTCCTTGAGTTCTTCGTATAATCTTGGCTTTAGTCCGGCAAGGATGAGTCCGTTTGCTCTTTCGACTTGTCCGTTAGCCCGAGGGCGTGCTACGGAGGCATAATCTATCCGTATGCCATAATCTTGTGCCCAGTCTTCGACCCGCCGCCGTGAACGGTTATCCGAGGTCGTTGATGATCCTGTTGGGCATCCCAAATCGTGCATGATCTCTTGGATGAACTCGATTTGCTTTGGTGGAGCTGAAGGTGATCAATGGCTTGTATTCTATCCATTTGGTGAATTTGTCGATGGCGACGTAGATGTACTCATATCCTCCCTTGGCTCTTTTAAGTGGTCCGACTTGATCTAGTCCCCAAAGACGAAAAAGGCCATGATGGTGGTATGCGAGATCGTTTGTGTGCGGGCACATGCGCTTGTCTTGCAAACATCCGCATCCTTTGCATCTTCCGACGAGTTCTTCTCAAGTCTTTGAGGGCTGTTGGCCGTATATCCTGTTCTGAATGCTTTTCCCACGAGGGTTCTTGACGCTGCGTGGTTTCCACAGCATCCAGAGTGGATTTCTTGTAGGATGTCTTTTCCTTCTTCAGAGCTTATGCATTTGAGTAATACTCCTGATGATGCTGCTCTCTTGTAGAGCTTGTCTTTGATGAGCACGTAGTTCTTGCTTCTTCTCAAGATCCTGGTTGCTTCAGCTTTGTCTTCGGGTAGTGTCTTGTTCTTGATGAAGTTTATGATGTCTTCGATCCAGGGAGTTGTTCTTCGACCTGGAGAGATTATCATTACTCCGTTTAGAGCTGATTGCTCCATGTTGTCTTCTTCTTCTGGGTTCTCCTTGATGGATGGCTTCAAGAGTTCTTCGACGAATACTCCTGGTGGGACTTGTGCTCTGTCGGATCCGAGTTTGGCTAGCACGTCTGCTGCCACGTTCGCATCTCTGAGCACGTGTAGGATTTCTAGGCCTTGGAAGTTCTTTTCCAGCTTGCGCACTTCTGTGCAATAGAGGCCCATATTGTCCTTTGTGCAGTCCCAGTCTTTATTGACTTGATTGATGACAACCGCGGAGTCGCCGTATACTTGTAGTCTCTTGATTCCCAGAGTTCTTGCTATCTTGATGCCATGGATGAGTGCTTCATACTCGCCTTATTGTTTGTAGCTTGCCACATGATTTGCAAAGACGTACTTGAGTTGTCTTCCTTCTGGAGATATGAATAAAATCCTGGCTCCTGCTCCCCCTAGCTTCAACGATCCATCGAAGTACATGTTCCAATGTTTCTTGATGTCGTCGGATATGGGTTGTTGGAGCTCTGTCCATTCCGCTATGAAATCCGGTAGCGCCTGGGATTTGATTGCTCTTCTTGGGGTGAACTCTAGATTCAGTGCTCCGAGTTCCACTGCCCATTTTGATATGCGGCCTGTTGAATCTCTGTTCCTCAGGATGTCGCCTAGTGGTGAGTCAGTTACCACTGTGATCTTGTGACTGTCGAAGTAGTGTCGTAGCTTTCTTGATGTGATCAGTATGGAGTAGAGTAATTTTTGTACGTGAGGGTATCGAGCCTTGGACTCAGATAGAACCTCGCTCACGTAGTAAACTGGCCTCTGGACCTTGTTGGGTTGTTCAGGCTCTTCTCTTTCCACGATGATTGCTGAGCTGACCACTGTATTTGTTGCTGCTATATAGAGCAGGAGTTCTTCTTGATCTTTTGGAGGTGTTAGGACTGAGCCAAGTGTAAGGTACTGCTTGAGTTCTTCAAACGCCTTGTCCGCTTCATCTGTCCACTTGAATTCTCCTTTTATCTTGATGAGTTTGAAGAAGGGTAGCCCTTTCTCTCCAAGCTTGGATATGAATCTGTAGAGTGCCGCCATGCATCCTGTGAGCTTCTGGACGTCCTTGACGCTTTGGGGTTGTGTCATCTCGGTGATTGCCTTGATTTGCTTGGTGCTGGGTTCAATGCCTCTCGCTGTCGACCAAAAAAACCGAAAGAGTCTGTCCCGAAGGTACTCCAAAGATGCATTTTGTTGGATTGAGCTTCCATTTCCACTTGTTGAGGTTTTTGAAAGTCTCTTCCGTGTCTTGAATCGAGTTTACGGTTCTCTGGTCTTCACCACCACGTCGTCTACGTAGGCTTTGGCATTTTTGCCACCTCGTCTGCCGCACAAGTCTCAGATCGCTCTTTGATACGTTGCTCCGGCGTTCTTCCATCCGAAGGACATTGTTTTGTAGCAAAGAGGCACCGATGGGGGTGATAAAAGATGTCTTGCTCTGATCTTCTTTCTTCAATGCAACCTAGTGATATCCTGAGTAGCAATCCAAGAACGATAGTAGAGCTGATCCTGCTGTAGAGTCGACTATTTGGTCAATCCGTGGTAGCCCGAAGGGGTCCTTTGGGCAATGCTTGTTCAGGTCTATGTAGTCCACACACATTCGCCAGTCGGAGGTGTTCTTCTTCCAACCGAACCGGGTTAGCTAGTTAATCGTGGTGTAGGATTTCTCCGATGAATCCCGTTGCGAGTAGTTTTGCAATCTCTTTTTGATGGCTTCCTTCTTTTCTGGTGAGAACCTCCTTAGTCTTTGCTTGATGGGTTTGGATCCCATATTGATGTCGATTCTCGTGCTCGGCCGGCTCCTTGGTACGCCAGGCATGTCTGGTTTTCCGTGCAAATATATCTTTGTGTTGCCTTAGGAAGCCGGGTGGCGCGAGTTCCTATTTTGGAGATAGGTGGGCGCCGATGATCACCGCCTTGGATGGATCGCCCGCTTGTAGATCAATGTGCTTGACGTTGGCCTCTTCCGGTGGAATCGTAATTGCTTGCTTCTTGGCCTAGGTATCTCGAGTTCTTACCGGATTTGTATCCTCTCGCCATCCGGTTGAGTTCTTTTTTCTCCAAGAGCTCCCCTGTCTTGTTTGCGATTTCCACGGCTTGAACGTCACACTCGAAAGCTTTCTTGAGGTCTCCCTTGATTCAAAGAACCCCAAAAGGTGCCGGCATCTTTAGTAAAAGATACGGGTAGTGTGGAATAGCCATGAATTTTGCAATGGCAGGTCTCCCGTTATGGCATGGTATGGTGACTCGAGATCTGCTACTTCGAACTTGATGTACTCTGTCCGGTAATTTGATGGAGATCCAAATGTGACTGGCAAGGTGACTTGTCCAACTGGTATGGCTGCTCGTCCGGGTACTATTCCGTAGAAAGGAGTGCTTGAAGGAGTGATCAGCCCGGAGAGGTCTAGTCCCATCTTGTCCAGTGTTTCTGAGAATATGATGTTCAATCCAGCTCCTCCATCAATCAACACTTTGGTAACGGTCACTCCGGCTATCGTGGGTTCCAGTACCAAAGGATACAGGCCGGCGTTGCCCACACTTGTCCATTGATCCTCCCTGGTGAACTGGATCGGGTATTGGGACCAATTGAGGTAGCGTGGTGTTACGGGTTACTCGCCATGATTGATCCGAGTGCTAACTTGTCTTGTCTCTTGCTCTTCGAACCGGGTACTCCGGAGAATATAACGTTCAAGGATCTCGTTGCTTTCTGGAAATCCCCTGTCTTTTGCTCTTCAATGGCTTCTTCTCTGTTTTCTTGATTGTTTCCCTTCTGAGCAGAGTTGTTTCCTCCCTTGTACTTTTCCTGGAAAGTGGTACAGTTTCCGAGCGTGTGCGGAGCTCCAGGGTGGTAGATACAGGGTAGGTCTTTTAGCTTGATATTGCTTCTGTTCTTGTCGCCATTGTTGTTGTTGTTGAACCTCTCGTTTGTAAGGTTTCTTTGACTTTTCTCGCCATTGCGACGGTATTATCCAGGTCCTCACTTCTTCTTTGTTGAGAGTTGTTCCGATCTTTCTTCGGGGCTTCGAGTTCTTTCTTTCCTCGAAAGCGGTCTCGAGTTCTTTCTTCACTCGATCATCTTCTCAACAGTAAGTTTTTTATTTTTCTTTTATTTTTCTGATATTTTTTCTGGGACAGAGATCACAAAAAAATAGGAACCACAAGAATTTTCACCTACAACAAAGGTGGGATGTGGCCTACAGAAATTCAAAGACGTTCTCTCGAAAGCGTGTAAAAACCTTGCCAATTTTTTTTTTTTATTTTCTCAAATTTTTTTGGCAATTTTGATTGGGGCAAACAGGCCATAGGCGAGTTTGGGTACGCCCCAAATGGAGTCAAGAATCTCCACAAAAAATTTCAGATTTTTCTCGACAACCGAGCGTAAAGTTGTGCCTGTTTTTCGGTGAAGGTACCTCAAATTAGGGTTTTGCGAAAGGCACAACCGAGCGGATTAATTTTCCTGTGAAGAATTGCAATGGGTATTCGCCAGATGATTTAAGGAGGATGCGATGCAGGCAAAATATGAGCGGTTGGCAACCTATCTAGGGTTTCTTGCGGCGGCGAAAAATTCACACAAGGCGGCTAAGCGGGGTCAAGTCGCGTATTGTGGTTCTTGCGACTTGTTATGTGGGACGGTGGATGGGATAGCGGCGGAAACACAAATCACAGCGATGGGCGATTGAACTACGACGACGAACACGAAACTAAACCAAAGAACTAGACTCGACCATGGACGCAAACTCAACAAAGCAATGAAAACGAAATTGCAAGGCTAAACAGGGTTGTAGGATCGGTGGATTTTTTTGTAGGCTTTTATGGATTATGGGACGAAACAAAACACTCAAACTAAAGGGTAGATGTAACCGGACGGTATACCTTAGCTCGATACCACTTGATGGGGACGTGATGCCCGATCTTCCGTCAAGTTATGATAACTTTCGTTTTGGTGGAACTCGACACACCGATCCGGCTTCGGATCGAAAGAACCCGAACCCCGCAACCTTAGCACCGACGTTCCTCGGGTTATCAACCGTGTCTCCAACCGGTCGACCTTGCCAAGAAGGCTAATCCTTGCCTGCGAAACGAAGAACACAAGCAAGAACTCGAAAGAACGCAGCTCTGAATTTTGGGACAAACTGCGATGAATGATTAAGCACACGAGTTGGGGTTTCACAAACCGATGAACGGCGATCAAATGGACAGAATTAATCTAAGCAAAACCCAAACCCTAATTTGGGTGACGGCTACTGATATATAGAGTTTAGGGGCGTGCAAGACCCCCTGGACGCCCCTATTGGGCTCCAACACGATACATGGCCCAAAGACCGAAATACGGTGGCGCAGCACCAAAACAGATTCTGGACGTCATATTGTTTCGACGATTCCCGTGGACTCCTGACGAATTTGGACCTCATACTGGTGCCATTAGAAGCGTCTTGAAATTATCTTTCCAACGATATAAAGATCGTCCCAAATCGAAGCCTGTATGTGACCTCGGCGTCCGTTTTAGTGCAGGCTGTCCCTGGATTCCGAAACCGACTTGAACTCGAATCGGTTTGGGCCTCCATCTTGACTCCAACGCCGTGGCTGCTCCTCCATGCCTCCAAGTCATCCTCCAAGTCCTTGCTGGTCCTCTCCTTGATTCCTAAGCATAACAAAGTCATTAAGTAGCAATCTATTCTCAAGTTCATCAAAAGAATTGCTTAGGAACGAGCTCACCAGAAATTTAGTTGTCGTGGCGCGAGCTCTTGTGATTGGACCGTGAATGTTTAGCGGAGGATCATCTTGTGCATCCAAAGAAGTGATGTCCTCATCATGTACTCTGTCCGGTAATTTGATGGAGATCCAAATGTAACTGGCAAGGTGACTTGTCCAACTGGTATGGCTGCTCGTCCGGGTACTATTCCATAGAAAGGAGTGCTTGAAGGAGCGATCAGTCCGGAGAGGTCTAGTCCCATCTTGTCCAGTGTTTCTGAAAATATGATGTTCAATCCTGCTCCTCCGTCGATCAATACTTTGGTAACAGTCACTCCGGCTATCGTAGGTTCCAGTACCAAAGGATACAGGCCGGCGTTGCCCACGCTTGTCCATTGATCCTCCCTGGTGAACTGAATCGGGTATTGGGACCAATTGAGGTAGCGTGGTATTGCGGGTTCTGCTGCCATGATTGATCGGAGTGCTAGCTTATCTTGCCTCTTGCTCTTTGAACCGGGTACTCCAGAGAATATGACGTTCAAGGATCTCGTTGCTTTCTGGAAATCCCCTGTCTTTGGCTCTTCGCTGGCTTCTTCTCTGTTTTCTTGATTGTTTCCCTTCTGAGCAGAGTTGTTTCCTCCCTTGTACTTCTCCTGGAATGTTGTACAGTTTCCGAGTGTGTGCGGAGCTCCAGGGTGGTAGATGCAGGGTAGGTCTTCTAGCTTGATATTGCTTCTGTTCCTGTCGCCATTGTTGTTGTTGTTGAACCTTTGCTTGTAGGGTTTCTTTGATTTTTCCGCCATTGCGACGGTATTGTCCGGTCCTCGCTTCTTTGCCTTTGTTGAGAGTTGTTCGATCCTTCTTCGGGCCTTTCGAGTTCTTTCTTTTTTTCTCGAAAGCGGTCTCGGTTCTTTCTTCAGCTCCGATCATCTTCTCAACAAGAAGCTTGAACCGCTTTCGTTTGTCCTCGGGTTGTCTTTGTAGAAATCCG
This sequence comes from Hyparrhenia diplandra, assembly GCA_015847255.1. NCBI lineage: Eukaryota > Viridiplantae > Streptophyta > Magnoliopsida > Poales > Poaceae > Hyparrhenia > Hyparrhenia diplandra. The sequence goes on along the minus strand of JADLZK010011252.1, from coordinate 190,165 downwards.
AGAACCGCCATCTTGAAAAAATCCCTTTACCGGCGTCTATCACTTCTCTCTCGTGATGTCATGTACTTGGGATCTCATCTCCCCAAATCTCCTGTAGTAATCTCTCGGGGATTCTCCCTCGGCTTCGCTTGAGGCTTTTCAACTCAGCCCGAGTAATAGGATGGGTGATGATTCCTCGAAGTTGCTACTGCACGCTCTCTCGTAAGTCTTCCCAAGATCGGATTGTGCCCTCTTCGATCTTGTCGAACCATTGGGCGGTAGAGCCTCTAGGGCCATGGGAAAGAAAAAACGGCTTTCGGCGTCATCATCTCCTCCAAAAAATTCAATGGATTGCGAGTAGACTACGAGCCATTGTCTGGGCTCTATTTTCCCATCGTATTTTGAGTGGTTTGAAGGCTTGAACTTTGGGGTAGCTTGACTTCCTCGCAACCTTTCTCAAGGGAGGGGAAACCTATCATAGCTTTCCGTTGTTCTTTCTTCAAGTCCTCCCGAGGTTCTTCCTCCTCTTGGATGAGTTCCGGTCGGCCCGATATGATGATTCCGCGACTTCTTCTCGTCGGCTTGGTCTTGAGCGGGACTTTCCAGCGGGGGTCTCGGTATTGTCTACCATCTCTCCGGGTGGCCTGAGTTGTTGGAACCTTGCGGCCTTCCCCCTTTTCAAGACGTTAGGACCGACTTCTTGGTGCCCGAGCTATTCGCCTTTGACCGCGACGTCCCCGGGATCTCTTTCCCGGGATAGCCTTCTCGTGCCTCCTTTGATGAGCCTTTCCTCGCCATTTAGGTCCGTAGCAGCTCTTCAAGCGGTCAATCAACCCTTGTAGCCTTTCCGGTTGCTCGTTGATCGTCTTCAGCTTCTCTTTCAGACTTTAGCCTTTCGTACTCATGTAGATCGGCTTGATATTTGTTCAGGGCTTGCATGCGTGAGTTTGCCCTGATTCGGCGTCCTCCCTTCAGCTTGTTCCTCTTCACCTTTCTTGACGTTGGTGTTCTCCTTCGTCTTCAAGGGTTCTTTTCGTCCGCCGAGATGTTGGATAGGCCTTCGTCAGTGGACCTGATATCGGGGGCTTTTGGACGGGTGAGTGGGGCGCGAGTTGTAGCCACCATAAAGATTTCCTTAGCAGCCGTAGCTTTGGGTCGCCACTCCTTCCGTATGGGGTAGGTTTTGTGATGTTGACCCTCCCTGGTCGTCCCCGTTGCCTGTCGATTGGCTTCGTTGAGGGTTCTTGGCCAGTGGATGATGCACTCCTCTGGGGTTCTTGTCAATATGAGCCCTCTTTGTGCGCCCTCCAAAGGAATCTCCAATCTTCTCTCGAGTTGTCTTGGCGCTCCTTGAATACGGCGTATCTTTGCGTTGCGTAGTCCTATAGGAAACCCGAAAGGTAATCTGGGCCGGTGTCCGGGGTTATATCCGACTCGCCTTCTTTCTCCGAGTTGGAGTAGTATTGGCTGAAAAAAGTTTCCGAGTTGGAGTAGCTTCCCTTATCCAAGCCGGAGTTGGAGTTGTACTTCGAGTTGCCTTTGGAATCCGCGACTTGAGCCCTCGGTTGTCTACCTTCCCGAGTTGGTTTCGGGTTTGGGTCCTTCCGTGTTGGTTCCCGAGTGAGCTTCGAGTTTGTTCTCCGTCTTCAAGGCGGCTTCGCAATTGTCGATTCTTTGGAGCTTCTCGGCGAGTTTTTGTTCGTCGGTCTTGGATTCCTCGATGATGTAGTTTCAATCTTGCCATCGCCGTCGATCTCGCAAGCCCATGATCCGAAGATGATCGCCCTCCTCGCCGATGTACTCATGATGTCGTGGTCCCCGGACTCTCGTCTTTGAAATTCGACGAGCCCCTACCCGCGCGCCCGGTGTCGATGTTTTTACGACCGAGAGCCTCGCCACGGGGTGAACCGGCAGGTTTGTTCGGGCCTCGACGAACCCGGAGCCCGGCGGTTTGTTGCGCAAATGACATGGAGAGCGGGGTTTTTATATCAGTTCGGGCCCTCGATCACGGATCGAGTAAAGACCTTTACGCCCAAATCGGCGTGAGCCTGTTTTTTGATTGATGGGGTTAGCCGGAAATCGGCTATGAAGCTTACAGCGCTTGGTCGCGGGGCCAAACTTGTGTCCTCTGTATGTTCGTTGCTCTCATCTACGAGGTGTTCCTTGGCCGCCTTTTATAGTCCAAGGGGCCAAGGAACTCGCTACGATCCTAGTCGGATACAGAGAGGGTTGTCCGTAGAGGAACCGAACACCCGAACTCTAAACAAGGTAATCGACTAGTGTTCTATCCTAGTTACAAATGTAAGTCACCGTAGCTATGCTTCCATTGCCTTCTCGGGAGTTGTTTGTGGCCGCAGCTAGGATAGAACCCCCGCGAACAACTTCGGTAGAGTTCTTTGGCGATCCTCAGATCCACAATGACCTCAATTCCAAAAGATCCATCGCTGAACTAATGTCTTATGAGAAGGATTTGGCTAAAGATGAAGCTAAGAGACACGTCTCATCAAGAATCACATGAGAACTTAACATCTAATGCATATCTAAGGAGATAGATCATAACTATGAAAGTTTCTATGAATCATTCAACACTGTCGTCTCCATCATAGCATCTTCAGAACCATCATCCTCTGAAGTAAGCTTCTGGTCATCACTCTTAGTTGGGACGTGAAGATAGTGTGCATAGAATACCAATAATACTCCTTTCTTTGTAGGTACGTTGTATCAAATTAGTCCTTTGCACACCTCCTAATTCCGCTATCTCCACTGATGATCCTTCCGACATTTTATTTCTGAAGTCACGGGTCAGAAAGGAAAAAGACATCATTCCTGCTCTTCACTCGCACTCTTAGCACTACTAGGTTGATCTCCCTATAGGTCGTACTAGCTAACCTTGGCTTTAGGCCCAACACTTCCTAAGGCTACATCTTTGTTAGTTGTCATCCTCAATTTTAAGTTTCATCTCTAACTTCTGCCAAGTGAGGTTGTATGCCTTCATCTCCTACTGGCAAGTAGTGAAACAAGGGTCTGTTTCGAGAAAATAGGAAGTAGCAGTCTCTAACAAGGCATTGGGCGTTCCACCATCAACTTCTCAGGACACGGATGTAGCATTGTTGATAACTTCTTCGTGTGATGGCTCGTATTTGGTGATAATCCAACTTTTCTAACCGAGCTATAAGGTAGGGCGAGGGATGTAAAGGGCAACTCTAGTGATGATCCGATTTGTCTAGGGTGCGGTCATCTATGGTTTGGGGCCTCTATACGGTCTGCTTAACCATACGCGAAGATACCGGGGCAGGCGGAACAACTTGCCACTTAATGGTACTATTGCTATACTGGGGTTGAAAGAGCCAATTGTAACAAGATTTGGAAGATTGTGTGAGATTGAGAACGAGATAGGTCAATCCTAACAAACGGGACAAGTACTCCATAAGGGGGAGAGACAGAGTAAAGATAAGAAAAGAAATACTTTTATTTTATTTTATTGATGCGGATGCATGAATGACATGATGCATGAGCGTATCTTACGTCCTCACGTAAATAGGAAAGATAAGATACTACTCGTATAAATGGTGGCACATATACGTTCTCTCAAAAGAAAATAAATCGCATCTAATCGGTCTACACGATTTGCGTAGTTAGTGTACCCGCACGCCATTTCATTTATCCACAATATAATCATGTAATGCATGAATTTAAATTGCATATACTTGCTTCGTCAGGTCCACCCGACGGCATCAAATGCCTTGCGGAAAAGCACATTTTACACCCAGCACACCTGTGTACCCATACACAAGTCTACAGGGGGGCACTACCCGACCATGGAGCTCTCAAAACATTTTATTTTTTTCCCCTAGACCAGGGCGGTTGTCCGATCATGCTCTCACAACTCACATCTTACCTTGGGCGTAGAGGCATTGAACATCATTTACCCGGGGCGTAGAGGTATTTCGATCCATTCATGACTACTCAAGTGAGTAGCCCCCGCACTACTGGCCGCACGACAACCCAAAGACAAACAACAAAATATGATGCGAGATCCCATCCCAAGTTAGTAAAGCCACCTAACTGTCCCTTAATTGGGCATAAGGGTATGACCATAGCACTATTAATTTTACAAATATTTTACTCACACCATCGAAAAGAGTTTGTTTCACAAAATTTTCACAAAAGATTAGTGGTTCATTTTAATTTAAATACCGGATCGGATTGTTAAGTACTGAACTAAGCTCGATGCCACCGTGACGGAGCCGACCAATTTATAAGAAATCAAGTATAATTAAATTAATTACCGGCAATCGCATCTACACTTGAGTCCATATAAACCCGGTATTCCGGAAATCTCAGAGTGATTTCGAGACTCATCAACAATACAACCAAGATCGTTGAGCTCGGTAGTTCCAATCCGCAGTATCTCAAACCAAAATTCGATATATATTATAATCGAGTGCGATGTACACATTTATTTCAAAGTAATTCAGAGTGCGGAAGCAATAGCTTTCGAAAACCAAAATAGATGTACAGCGGAAATCAAAATAAATTATATAGTGCCAATATAATGCCATCCCTGTAATAGCATGAGATAGGGAAATATGGAGACTGCCATGCCCTAGGCATTAATCTTCAACCACAGCACATCACAACTGGATCAATTCATGCTAGACGGAGTCACCTGCAACATCGGGAATTAACCCGTGAGTACTCAATTGTACTCCGCAAGACTTATCCGTCTTAAACCAGAAAATAAGAAAAAAGAATCCAAGGATTATGCTTGGCTTTATCTGGAGCTGGCTGACTCACATTCAATTTCAAAAAATAAGGTTGATTAATGCGCCTACACATACTACTCCGGTTCTTCCAAGTTAAAAGGTTATTATTACATACATAACCATAAGTCCTGTATAGTCAAGATTAAAAACATATGCTCAGCGATATATAAATAACAGTATAAGTAACTTGATCAACATTTTAACATCAGCAGCATGAATAAGAGTAACCATTATTGTGATATTAGACTACGATGTCGTGGACGCAACCCGGGTTCTCACTAACCAGGAGAGATGGCGATTCGAATCGATTTGCAAACCAAACAAGAATACCACCCGTCATAAACCTAGGACTTCCCCCGTCGAGGAGTCCCAGATCACTCCCAAGACGTTAGGGGACGTAAAGTCTCGGACCTGTCGGCAACCCCCTCCTCTCGAGCCACCAAGTGAGCAGGCAACGAGTACGACCCCTCGTGCGCATCTTCTTGTGCCCAATTAACCTCACCAACCACGCCTAGGAGGGACGTTAAGCGTACAGGTACCGGCCCCTAGCATTCTCACGAGCTTCGTGGCTCACGACCCGGCGGAGCCTACTATATGAACAGGTACGTTCAACTTCCGACCACATTCCGACAAAGGGTAGAGTCCTTAGCTGATCAGATGGAAGACCACAATATCCATCCGATCACACATGTTTTATTATTCAAGTTCTCAGCAGCAGCTTGTTAACCACCAACGTGATTAACCCAACAAAAATCTTCACAAGTGACCGGAAATCACTGTCTACTGCAATCATCTTAACTGAGCATTTATTTAACCTAGACTCTGCTAATAGGATAGGGTAACAACTTCAGCAAGGATATCGGTGCATCAATGGTTTCAACCACTTCCTATACGTAATGCAGCATTTAATAAAGGACTCAACAAGTTAATTTGGAAAGCATAGGAAAGTTCAGCATGCACCGGGGCTTGCCTCAGAAGTAGTAGGAAGAAGAAATCAGGGCACTCTGGAAGCTTGAGTCAGGGTCCTCCTTCTCCTGTGGGGTCTCTTGGCTGCACTCCGGGACGATGAAGGTTGACCTCCTGCTCCTTGATCTCCTCCCGAACTAACTCCTCCGATCCTGATATGATGCATACATATGCAAGACTGATTAGTTACGAATGCACAGAGATAAACTTGCATACAAATAAAGTAGGATGATGGATGAATGCATCATGATGAATGATACTAATAAGTGCATATCTCTTCTGCAAAAGCATGAATCTAACTACGCAAGAAACCCTAATAATCTACATCAAGCAAACACCCTATTTCACTAATACACTGAAAATGGCAGCTAGACATGCTGTTACTAAAACAGTCACTCAGGGAGTTCTATAACTCCAAATGCAGCAAACAAATACTCGTTGGAAAGCTAATGAAATTATCTACAAAACATTCCGTATCACCCTAACCTAATTCTGACATTAAGAGCCTCGAAAATAGAGAAAACAGAGGCTCTGTTTTCAGCCTAACAAGCTACATGCCACTCCTATAACTCTCTAACCAAGCATGCAACTCTTATCAAATTTGACCAGCAAGCAAAACAAGTTATAAACAAGTTATAATCTACCAAATAAACCTACTTACCAAGCCAAAAGATAAACTAAAGCACATGAAATGACATCCCCTAAACAAACACTACACATACACACACCTAAAATGCAAGGCTAGAATTATACTAGTTTAATAAAAACATGTAACCAGTAAACTAACCACACTAACAGGTCCTTATTATCATAAGAACAAACAATAAAATTACCACTACACATTACCCTACTATAAACATGTATTTCTAGGGTATTTTATATGCAACATCAGTATGATAAATATGAAAACACCTTAGAAAATTCTACAAAAATTACAGTAGCATCATACTGGTCTAACATGCCTACCATAAAAATTTCAGAGCAAGAACATGCATATACTATCCTACACAAAAATGGCAAGCTAACATAAAACAAGGCATGAAAATACTTTGTACTATGAAATGTATGAAACTGCCTAACCATGAACATGAACAGCTACATAACAGTAACAAATGCATGTACAAAAATTGTCATGGCAAAAACCCTAATAATTATTTTTCTATGAATTTCCTAAGGAAGCATGGTAAATGGCACATAAATCAAAAATCACATTTCATCAACAGAACATAGCATGTATGATATTTTTCCTGTACTCTACACACAAAAACATGAACATTTCATATAGAAACCACTATTTTACCATGCGCCAAGAATTAGATATGCATTTTCCTATTTACAAGGCATATATTGCAATAAATCTAAATAAATATAAAAACTACCAGAAAATGCAAACTCATATTTTTCTATTATAGATCTACTCATAAGGATCACAGCAAAATTTGTTGCACTCAAAAAGGAGCTAAAATGAGCAAGTTATGGATTTTCTAGCATATGCATTTCATTCTCGAAAAAAGGAAAAATAGAAAATAAAAACATCCGACAATTTGGGGCCCGCGTGTCGGTGAGAGAAAAACAGGGAGCGGGCGGCGCCGCAACCTTGTGCATGGTGGATCTCCGCCGTTGTTCGCCCTCCGTGGCCGAGCACACCGCTGGACTCGTGGGAACAAGATCTATTGATCCGGACCGGCTTTCCCAACCTCGCGGTGAACTCTAGTGGCGAGGACAACGCCACGGCGGTGAGCGGCATGTGGTGGTGGCCGCGAAACGGCGCGGCGCGCTGGCTGCTTCCGACGAGGAGGTGGGTAGGCGAGATACGCCGCACGAAGCCGGATACCAGGCGACGCTAAAACACCAACTAAGCGATAGCTTTGGCGATCGGGTGATGGTCGACGACGACGCGGCCGATCGCGGCCACAAGATACGCATGGGCCGCGGGCGCTTCAAATAAACGGGCGGCGAGCCAAGTCGAGCCCTTGCAGTCCTAGCACAAGCATGACAAGACGACCACGCAAACGCGAGTCAAGAAAGGAAAGGTGGAACGACGACGACGGTATAGCGCCGCCGCGGGCGGCGAAACCATGGCGGCAAAGGTTTGGTGCTCACGACGGCGAGGTGCCGTTTCCGCTTACCTAAACCCTAACTTTCGAGCTGTCTTGGTCAAAGCTAGTACACGATTCACGGGGGCTAGAACTCAAGCCGGAGCGTCGAGAGGTGGACCCAGGAGGCGGGACCGCGGGACGACGGCGTCTTGGTGGAGCTCCGGCGAGAGCTTTTGCCGCGGCGGACGGCAAAAACGACCGTTTTCTCGCGCGGTTCATGCGCCGGACAAGTCTATGAGGTCGGGTGCGAGGTTGCGGAGCTTGGAGGCTCGTTTGGGTGGGTGGAGTCTACGAGATGGGCGAGCAAGCGAGAACGCCGCCAATGGCGTGGTGGCGCGAGCCGGCCGGCCGTCGTTGCTCGGCGTGGGCGGAAGGGAGAGGGAGAGGGGTGGAGTGCAGTGTGGAGCAAGGGAACTCGTTTCCCCTCCAAGAAGGCTCTCCTAATTCGGCCTGGTTTTGAAACTACGATCGATCGAAGCAAAACTACTCCGGGGTTAGAGAAAACCCTAATTAGCACTCAAACCGATCAAACCTCGACTTTTCACCACGATCCACTCAAAATCATGCAACCGCCTATAGAATCTTTTGTTCTACATAAAATTATCTACACAAGTCATGAAGGGTGCACACACATGCAAGGTCTCTAGCTAGGACCTTTGAACAAAAAAGAGATGAATAACATTCAAATTCCAACAAGGTCAAACCAAGTCAAACTATCCTTATAAATTCAAATCAAGAAACATGACAAGTTGGTATACCTTATAGCATAAAATATAGAGGTTTTTAAAATGAAAATAAGTGCTTAAAATGAATATCAACATAGTATAGGGGCTTGACCGACATAATTCCATGAGTTTTGGTGATTTATATATTTTCGTGGGATTAAACAGGAAAACGCCCAAGAGTTTGCAAGCCCTACGACATAAAGACGTATCCGTGAAGTAATCCAACTTGGAACCCACGCAAGAACATTCTAGAAGAGACCAGATGTAACACCCGAAATTTTTGCATTATTTTAAAATAGCCAAAATGATTTAATTATGCAATTTATGTGATGCATTGAATATAGGAAAATAAATATTCTTGATAAATTAAAATTTGTCATGAGGTAGAAACATGTTGTGCACTCATGCTGGAAGCATATTTTAATTATGTGATGCCTGTTCTTCGTTCGGATTGAATCGGTTTCGAAATTCTTTTGAAAAGCAAATCAAATAAAAGAAAAAGGCCATCTATTTATTTCTTTTTTCCTCCCCGGCAATTCAGCCCGGTCGGCCCGTTCCTCTCGATCGATCCCGAGCCCAAGCTTGGCCTTCACTGGGGCCGCCCAACTCGGGTGGCTTCAAAGGCGGCGGCGGCACTGTGCCCTTTCATTGACCGGTGACGAAAGCGGGCCCCCGCAGCTTTTCCTCTTCCCCGTGTCGAACTCAACCAGGGGCTCGTGCCGAGCCGGACACCAACACCGACCCGGCCACGGCGTCCTTCATGCCCTAGCTTGCGACACACGCTGACGTCCTATATATTCCTAGCAGCACCGCAGCCGCAAGCCCCCAGTTCAATCTACTAAGCGTACCAAGCCCCGGCTCGAGCCGCACGATCGAGAATCGCCGCCGAGCCGTCGATTTCCGTCGTCAAACTTCGAGCCGTCGCGAGTCGTCCCTCGGTCTCACCGTAAGCAAGCTCTAGCACTTCATATTGACCTCGCGACGCATTGGTCTTTGTCTAACTTCGGTCTTTGGCCTTGATTAAGCATCGCCGGCGAGAATGACCCGCCGCCCCGTCATCTTCGATCGTGAACCATCCTCGAGCCCGATTTCGTCCCGTATTTTGGACCGGGTGAGATCGCGTCATCCCCTCTTTGTTTTGAGCCCAACCGTCCAAAAACCGCGGAGTACCTTTGCGCCGGATTCAACAACTCCGCGGCTCCGCCGCTGGCCATGCCATGGCCATGTCTTCATCATCTCCGGCGGATTAGCGCCCGCCGGCTACCTCCGACTCTAATCCTGGCCGATTTTTAAATCGTGCGGCCCGAGATCAAAGATACTCCTTCGTCCCGGTATTTTTGTAGATTAAACCCTAGAGTCCACGGCTAACTCCGTAGAACCCTTAGCGCCTATCGGCCAGGCGCTATGCCTTCGAAAGCGTATTTTCATCTTAACAAAGCAGCGGTTGCGCTTTCAGCTATTTACGTTCTGCCATCCAGTTTTCAAATCCTTATATCTTTGTCAATTTAAATCCGATTTGAGTCGTTCAAGATTCGTTAGATTCGTAATTTCGTAATCTACATGTTAGTATCACTGTTAGTCAGGTTTTGAACTTTTAAATTTCGAATAATTATTTAGTTTATTATTTTATTACTAGTAAACTTGTAAAATTCATATCTACACCGTTCTAGCTCGATTTTTGTGATCTTTATATCGATGTGATCGTAGCGGCGAGTAGAGTAGTTTTATGATCTTTTCAAACTGTTATCTTACTGTATGGTGTACTGTTATCTTATTTTGCCTATGTTTGCTTCGTGTTTGATTGCATGCTCGATTGCGTGTTCTTTGCGTGATCGATTGAGTAGACGGTGATCAATTCGAACGGTCCCGAGCATTTTTGGGGAAGAAGACCAGCAAGCTCAAGGCTTCATTCAAGGCAAGTATAGCTTGGGATCATCCTTGATGTCCTATTCACCTTAATTAACAATTCATGATGCATGTGTCCTCCTTGTTGCCATTAAGGACTTACCTAGTCTTGGTTACTTGATCCTTGTCTCCTATGGGTTATGCATTGGGTAGTAAATTGCTAGCGCTCAACCAACAAACATTTATTTATTGCTTTATGGATTAAATCGAGATGAGAAATTGTTGATCACATGGTTCATAGGGCGAAAGAGCTATGTTTTGTTTATGAAGCTCTTAGCTCTCCATAAGGACTTATCCTTTGGCAAAATCTGGGATATACCGTACAACTATGGGGGTCACATGGCTCTGACTTTAGTTGTTCAAGGGTTTTACCTAACTTTGTTGGTGGTTTGCCAGAATTGGGAAAAACGGGGTTGTAGCTCTGTTGGCCACTTAATATTTTTATGAGGGCCTTTGAACGGCTTTATGTGGTTTTCATTTGGTTAGGGAGTCGAGAACCTACTCTGGTGGAAACCATGACCCGTAGGTAAAGTGTACACCTCTGCGCAGAGTTAATTAAACTGACATGTCAGCCGTGTTCGCGGTTATGAACGGCCCGGAAAACCGAGGGAAGGATTTACTTCATGTTGTTGTTGATGCTATATCTGTTTACTCACTTGATCATGTTACCTGTTGGTTATACTTGTTTAACCATGTGATTATGGGTTAATGGGATTCCTTTATGCTTAAGCTTAAAACTTGACCAACACTAAAAGCAATCGCAGTTAAGACGATTAATCGCCTTCTAAGCCTCATAACCCCCGGCTATGCTTGCGGAGTTCGACATGGACTCACCCTTGCTATATCACATTAAATGGATCAAGGTGGGTGTGATCACTACGATGATAACTACTGTGATGAGTACTACTAGGCTTGTTGTCAACCAGTTGGCTATCCCTGTGGAGTTGGAGCAATCTTGGAGTGCATTTATCAGTCTTCCGCTTGTGTTAGAACTTTGATTTAATTCTTGTATTGGATAATATTCGCTATGTAATAAAGTCTCGGATATGATACTCCAAGTAATTTGTTATACATATGTGAGATTGATCTCGGGGCACATATGTATTCTATATTCGTTTTTGTCCTTTGAAAACGGGTATGACACCGAGAGAGCACCGAAGGAAGGTGGGGCCCACCCGGCGAGCCGGGGCGGCGGCCCTATCGGGCGGCGCCCGCCCTTGTGGGGCCCCGTCGCCCTACGCTTCAGTAGGTCGGTTCACAACCGCCATTGAGAAGAGATCTACACCGTTGCTCAAGGTCGGTTTTTTATCCAAGGGTCAAGCCGTGCATCGCCTAGGGCTATATAACAAGACCCCCGACCCCACAGGTGAAACCCCTAATTCATTCTAATTCATTCCAAATCCAAGTCATCAAGTCAAGATCCCAAGCCCTAGTTCCACCATATTAGAGCATTAGCTATCTAGGCAAGTCTCTAGAAGAAGTCAAGTATTGTCTTGGATTCCGGATAGTCAAGAAGTAGCGGGAAGCGAAGCTTCACGTGGCTTCTCTTGTATCTCATTTGTAAGTATTTTAGAATACAATTGCCATGACTTTATTCTATTTAATGATTATATTCTTAGTTATATGTTTCAATGTCTATTATGATTATATGCTTAGTATAGCTAGATTGTCTTTATATTCAAGCATGGAGTCGTATAGCGCTCACTTAATGGTACCTTGGGTGAGTGGTCAATAATGTGTAAACGTGGTGTTTATACAACGTTTGCCTCGCGACATCATCTTGTTGACACCTCTTAAGCTCTATTTTTTATGTGTCAACTAAACATATAATAAGGTCATAAAAAGAATAAATGCATAGAATAGGTATTACACCGACAAAAGTTCCACGAGTTTTGGTGATTTTTATATCTTTTCGGGGACTTAACAATAAAATACCGGGAAAACTTAGAGAAAAACCCCCAAATGATAAGAAGATTTACCACTGATGAATTTCGATCCGAAAAGTGAACTAAAACATTCTAGAAGACACCGAAGACACCGGGAGAGACCCGACACCCTGGGCCCACTATGGCTTTGGCGGCCGGCCGAGTGGGGCCAGGATGTCGCCCTCATCTTCCTAGGTCGGTTTCAAACCGACTTTGAGGTTGTATCTACGCCGTTGTTGAAGTCGGTTTGATCCAAGGGTCGGCATTCATCGGCCAGGACTATATAAGGATGATCCTACCTCGGCCTCGGGCATGAAAATCATTATTCATCATACTCGGCTTCGATCATAGCTAGAGCCATACCTCTCTAATTAGAAGAGCTTAGATCAAGTTGAGAGAGATTAGTAAAAAGTTGAGAGATAGATCAAAGAACTTGATTAGAGTTCTAGATCTGTTCTTGAGAGATAAGAAGTAGAGTTTAGGAGAAGTAAGGAGAAGTACCGGATCTGTCGGGTGACTCTCTACGCTTGTACCTCTGGGATCAAAGGCTTCATTGCACTTGATCTTGAGACTTCTTTGGTGGATCAACCTTATATTTGAGTAAGTTCACTTGTTTATATTTCTTTTCGGTTTATGACTCATTAGAGTACTTTGATTCTTGTCGCTCTTGAATTGAAGTTGTTTCCCCTAGTGCAAACGTGGTGTTTGGGCTAGATAACTCATAAATACACCCTACCTGCCAGAGCATGGTAGATCGTGGTAGTGACAGTACCATTGATTCCTTTGGATTCCATTTCTCGTAGGATAGGACACGTAGGACATAGTCTTTGGGGAATAGTAAGTTTCACCCTTACTTTCCTTTGAGTACGTCCCCATTAAGAAATATCTTCGAGCCTTGCAAGGATATAAACTAGACAACCATAGAATTATTCTCACCTTTTATCCGAACTCCCGTTCCTTCCTATTATCTCGGGGATTAGTTTTGTCTCATTATTCTCACACCATTCTCCCCGCGGATTTGATATTTAAAACCCTCTCCCGTGAAGTGCTCATCGTTTACGTTAGCGTGACTATACAAATCATAAATAATTCTGTAGGATAACTTTTACCAACAAGCATTTTAAACCGCTGCTTGGGAGAACGGTTTGCCGATTACGTGAGCTAAACTAAATCTTGTATCATATCATTAGTTTAGATTTTTTCCTTTTTTCTCTTATCTTGTTCAAAATCACTATCCAAATGGATACTACCCCTCTTTACAAATACTTGGTACCCAATGGGCAAGCTTGTAGACCTGTGCTATCATCTAAACCTATTCAAAATTTGGATCTTATGAGTTCCGCCCCAGGTTGATAGAGATGGTCCAAAACCATACTTTCTCAGGAGAATTAGACGAAAATCCTTTCCTTCATCTCCAAACCTTTGAAGAGACATGTAAATGCCTCCATATTGAAGGCATGTCCCCTGAAACTATCCGTTGGACGCTCTTTCCATTCTCTTTGAAAGGAAAAGCTCGCCAGTGGTACAATAGAAATAAAGAAAGAATGGGTGGCAATTGGGAAACTTGCTTAAATGAATTTTGTCTGCTGATTTCTTTCCCATGTCCAAACTAGTTAACTTTAGGCTCTCAATCCTATCCTCTAAACAAAATAATAATGAATCTTTGAGTACCTATTGGGAACGATATGATCTTCTTTCCAAATCTGGACCTAATCTCGCCATACCAGACCATGTTCTAATTCAACACTTCTATATTGGTCTGAATAGAAAATCTAGAAAATATTTGAACACCTCTGCGAATGGATCTTTCATTCAACTTTCAACTCCTGAATGCATTGCTATCTTAAACAAAATAGTGGAAAACAAGGAGGATGATCCAACTGCAGGGAAAAGATTAAAAATAAAAGAAATAATAGAAGAAGAAAGATTAGCTGAATCCACTTCTATTCCAAATTCTTTACAAATCCCGGCTAATCCGAACCTTTAGAAGAACCGGAGGTTACTTCAATCTCTGATTTCTTACTTGATATAGAGGATGATCTCTTTACTGATTATGGAAATACCTCAAAATATCGATTTACATCTCGAGAAGAATAAAACATCACAGTCTTATCCTTTAGATTCTTCCTCGATTTGACACATTTAAAAGGAACTACGAGAAGAGCTTGTCTCAATCATAAGTAGCGAATGGACGTAAGAATCGAGCTTTCCTCCGATGTGATCCGTTTGGATTCACCTTCTATACCTATTCGTTTTGCCAAATTGATAAAGATCCTTTTGATGCTCTTTATAAATCCTATAGTGGGAATAAACATCATGGCATTATCCTTTGCTCATGACCTTCTCAAAAATATGCCATTGAGTCCCACTACAAAATTATTATTAAAACCTTCAGGACAAATTATCCAAAGCTCAGGAATTCTTTATGTCTTACCAATCAAGGTTAATAACATCATGGTACATCTTACGGCTTCTATATCTTTGATATCATGGAGTTTGACCTCACCGATAGGACAACCAATAGAAAGGCTTACTTTTAAAGGACAACCCGGAGACCTAGATTTTCAGCTAGACAAAGATCTTCAATTTTCATTACCTATAGTCCAAGCCATTCATGCTAAATCCGAGTCTTGTCCAGAACCAGATCCTATGGAGGAAGTTAAAGAGGCCACTGTAGAATATTTTGTGGAGTCTAACCAAGAGGACGATTCAGAATTCTTTATTGAAGAAGAGGATGAGAATCCTACTACTTCAGAACCTCTAGATGAATTTGAGAACCCACCTAGACCTCCTATTGAACTTAAACCTTTACCACCGGGCCTCACTTATGCTTTCCTAAATCAAGATTCAGAGTCTCCTGTGATCATAAATGATAAACTTACACCAGAACAGACTCTTAGGGCGATAACCTGTCTTAGAAAAACATCGCTCAACCTTAGGCTACGCCTTTGGATGACCTAAAAGGAATTAGTCCTACTCTCTGCACTCATCGTATTCCTACAGATCCGGATATACCCCCATCTATAGAACCTCGAGAGAAGACTTAATAATGCGATGAGAGATGTAGTTAAGAAGGAAGTTCTTAAGTTATTACACGCCGGGATTATATATCACATGCCACATAGTGAGTGGGTAATCCCCGTACAAGTCGTGCCTAAGAAAGGAGGCATGACAGTTGTTAAGAATGATAAAAATGAATTGATTCCTCAAAGAACTATTACAGGATGGAGAATGTGCATAGATTATAGAAAATTAAACAAAGCCATAAGGAAAGATCATTTTCCGTTGCCTTTCATTGATGAAATGTTAGAACGATTGGCAAAACATTCTTACTTTTGTTTCCTTGATGGATATTCGGATATCACCAAATTCCAATCCATCCTAATGATCAAAAGCAAAACCACTTTTACATGCCCATATGGAACTTATGCTTATAGAAGAATGTCTTTTTGGGTTATGTAATGCACCCGCTTCTTTTCAAAGATGTATGATGTCTATATTTTAAAAAATGATTGAAGAGATTATGGAAGTTTTCATGGATGATTTTTACGTGTATGGAAAAACTTTTGATGATTGTCTAGAAAACTTAGACAGGGTGTTTGCAAAGATGTGAGGAAAAGCACTTAGTCCTTAATTGGGAAAAATATCATTTTATGGTTAGAGAAGGAATAGTGCTTGGTCATCTTATTTCGAAAAGGGGAATAGAGGTAGATAAGGCAAAAATAGAAGTTATAGAACGATTACCTCCTCCCGTGAATATTAAAGGGATACGAAGTTTTCTAGGCCATCTTTGGTTTCTATCGTAGATTCATAAAACATTTTTCACATATTGCTAGACCACTTACCAGCTTGTTAGCCAAAGATGCTCCCTTTGTTTTTGATGATGCTTGTCTTAAAGCTTTTGAAAATTTGAAAAAGGCTCTTGTTTCGCACCAATAATTTAACCCCCGATTGGTCTTTGCCTTTTGAAATTATGTGTGATGCCGATGATTATGCTTAGGGGGCGATTAGGGGCGTACTAAAGACAAGAAACATCATGCTATTGCTTATGCTAGTAAAACTTTGACTGGACCACAATTTAATTATGCTACCATTGAGAAAGAGTTGCTAGCGGTCGTTTATGCTATAGATAAGTTCGAGATCTTACTTGGTAGGAGCTAAAGTAATTGTTTACACCGATCATGCTTTGCTTTGAAATATTTGCTCACCAAGAAAGATGCTAAACCTCGCTTGATAAGATGGATTTTGTTACTCCAAGAGTTTGATTTAGAAATTAAAGATAAGAAAGGAGTAGAAAATTCTGTTCATTCTCGATCATTTGTCGAGAATGCATTTTGAGAAACCAAATGAATTGCCTATTAATGACTCACTCGGGGATGATATGTTTTATCGGATAACCCATACCGATCCCCGGTATGCGAGATCTTGTTAATTTTATGGTTGCGGGATATGTAGCACCAAGGGCGGATAAGAAGAAGCTTATGTATGAAAGTCGTCACCACTTATGGGATGAACCATATCTCTTCGAGTATGCTCGACGGTTTTACTCGAAGATGTGTGCCAACGTAAGAAGGACTTCAAATTATTGAAAGATGTCACTCATCACCATATGGAGGTCATTATGGGGCATTCGTAACACATGCGAAGATCCGCAAGCGAGGATTTTTCGGCCAACCATGTATCAAGACACAAAAAGATTTCATCCGAAGATGTGGAACTTGTCGAGGCACGGAAATATAAATGCAAGAGATGCTATGCCTCTAACAACCAATCTCAGATAGAGCTCTTTGATGTCCGGGGAATTGATTACATGGGACCATTCCCAAAATCTGGAAATTATGAACATATCCTAGTAGCAAAGTGGATTATGTTTCAAAATGGGTAGAAGCTTTACCATGCAAATCAGCAGATGGTAGAAGTTCAATCAAGATGTTTGAAGAAACTATATTCCTAAGATTTGGAGTACCTCGAATGGTAATTAGTGACGGAGGAAGCCACTTCATTGATAGAAGATTCCGACGGTATTTATTGAAGCATGGAGTTCGTCACAACATTGCTACTGACTTACCACCCTCAAACAAGTGGACAAGCGAGACTTCAAATAAACAAATCAAGAATATTTTACGAAAAACAGTTGAAGAAATGGGAACTAAATGGAAGGATAGACTTAGGAAGCACTATGGGCATACAGGGACAGATACAAGACTCCTATTGGAATGACACCTTATCAACTTGTCTACGGCAAGACCTGTCATTTGCCCGTAGAACTTGAGTTCAAAGCTCACTTTGGGCAATCAAGAGATGGAATATGAATCTTGATGTTTGCGGGAGTTCGTAGAGAAAGATGCAATTATCTGAATTGGAGGAATGGAGAGAGAAAGCTTATCATAATGCCAAGATTTATAAAGAAAGAACTAAGAGATGGCATGATAAGAAGATAAAGATAAAGACTTTCACTCCAGGAGATCATGTATTACTTTTTAATTCCAGGGTAAAATTATTCGGGCATGGAAAACTTCGGAGCAAGTGGGAAGGACCTTTTAAGGTAGTAAATTCATCATCACATGGAGCAATCACTCTTCAAGACTCAGAAGGTAAGTTATTCAAGGTAAATGGCCAACGCCTTAAAATTTTCTATGAGCCCGATAAGCCCGACATGAAATAAATAAATTAAATGAATTAGATGAAATAGGCTTTATGATTTATCAACCCAAAGGAATTAATTTTCGTAGGACTTGTTTTTGTGGGCCAAAAGTAAAAAAGCATTACAACTAGAATAGAGATATTAGGCCGTAGAAAAGGACGAGCACGGAGAGCCTTTGTGTGGTGGTCGGCCCAAATGGGACTTGGCGGTCGCCGGGCCCGTGCCTCCTCTCTTTTCCATTTTTGTCCCGGGAATACTCTAGAACTTGCCCATTGTAATGACGAACATTCAGGAGTCATTTACGTAGGAAAGTAATGTGAGCCTTTCCATCCTATTCCATGCACCTCGCCTATATAAACAAGCCCCATCGATCATTTAATCTCATCTTATTCATCCTCCATTAAGACCGACGACCAGCACCATATATTTTCACCATGAAGAACACCGAGACCCGTATGGTGGTCTACGATCCGGTCAAGGCAAAGAACCAATTTGTCCAACTCCATGGCTATAGTTCATTATAAGCCGAAGCCATTAGTTGCGATCAACTCACCACCTTTGAATCCGAAGTTTGCACGAGGGGCCGCTTGCTTGCACAGAACTTGATGGTCTTTACGGCGTGAGTTTAGTTACATCTCTAGACGTTTAGATGCTCGGAGAAGAAGAATACAATGATACTTGAGAAGTTGGGAGTTCTCGAGCATCCCGAATAAGCGTGATAAGGATATGTAATACGCCGAGATTATAAGAGCACTTATTAAGTTAGTTATCGAGTCAATTTTGTTTTGAGTTAAATTAGCGTTTTGAGTCGGTCGTCAAGTCAAGTTTGTTTGAGTCAATAATAAGTTTGGTTGAATAAATAAAGAGTGCTCTTGCTTAAATAAATTTTTGATCTATTCTCTCAGTTGTTATTTTCTATATTTTTGTATATGTTTTCTTGTCTCCACCATGTTTTTGAATAAAGGATAATAAAAGATAGTGTGGGGGAGACAGATCGAACGTCAAGAACAACGGTAAACTGGCCCTTTGGCGAAGCAAAACAATAAATCTGAGCGATGATCCAACACGACGAAGCTCGGGCCAAGGAGCAGCGGGGCTGGCGGCGCCCGGGGTAAATCCGGCCGCCGCCACCTCGCCTCGTCTTCAGATTTCTTCAACCCTCGGTTTGATCTCCGAACTTTGCTTTAGTTCGTATTTTGGCTTCATTCGCTGGGTTTCGAACCTCTTCTTGATATGCTAAATAATAAAAGAAAATAAAAATATGTTGATATGATTTGCTAAAGATAGACTTACATAATACCTTTTCATGGTTAGATTAATTTTTGTTGAGAGAATAATCTGTTAAAAAAAAAACCCAAGTTGCTTAAGTGTTGTGAAATTTGAGATAGAAGTTTGATGAGAACTTAATTCTTGATATCTTTTTCTCTTTGGAGAATTTATTTTGAAAATATTAAAAATAATAGCTTTACTTCATCTCTGTGGAAAATGTTATATCCTACTACAGCCATGCTATGAATATTAAAACCAGCAGTAAGCTATTTGCTTTGTGTTGAGCTTTTATCAAATTTTGTGACCCAAGTTGAGAGACTTGTCTAAAGATCAAGATCACGTACACTTATTTTTATTTTTATGCTCCAGTTGTTGATCTCTCTAAATTCAATAAATAATTTTTGTACAGCAAGGCATGGGCTATGCAAAAATAATATGTAAAAAAAAAAGAGAAAAAGAAAAGAAAGAAAAAGGGAGATGAAAAATGGACAAAAGTCCTACGGGCGAGAAGAGCCTACCTCCCTAAGAAAAAGAGAAAAAGGGAGATGAAAAATGGACAAGTGTCCTACGGGCGAGTAGAGCCTACCTCCCTAAGAAATAAAGATGAAAAATGGACATGTGTCCGAGGGTCAGTAGAACCCACATCTTTAAAGAGAGGAAATAACAGACAAAAGTCTAGGGTGAGCAGAGCCCACCTCTCTAAAAGAAAAATAAAGATAGCCCATGATCTTGTTTGCAAAAATATTTATTTCAAAAGAGAGCAGTAAAAGAGAGCATAGTAGAATTAGCACACACATGCACATCTTGATCTAAGAAGATGTCTTTCCTTGGATCCATCTTTGACATTGCAAATACATGCAAGGTAAATATGCTATGTCTTTGGTGAACACGAAAACTCGGATACAACTTTATTAGAAGTGAATATTTTAATTACATATGCTCTGTGAGGATCCAAAAATATTACATATATATATATAATTATTGAGTGATTCGAGAGTACCACGAAGAAAGAAAGTAAGCTATTTTTCTTTTCAAAAAATCATTACAAAACTCCAAATGAATTGATTGAAGGAATAAGGTACTCGATATTAACTGTCTTGTTTCTCAATTACTTAAAGTTCTTGGTAAGATTAATAAAATACAAGTTTGACCATGAGATTGTTTTATTTTTGCTATACTTGTCTTGCAGGCTTTGTTATAACCATCCTTTTATCGAGGCGAGTAAAAGCCTAAGTGTGGGGGGGAGCTTGTTGACACCTCTTAAGCTCTATTTTTATGTGTCAACTAAACATATAATAAGGTCATAAAAAGAATAAATGCATAGAATAGGTATTACACTGACAAAGTTCCACGAGTTTTGGTGATTTATATCTTTTTGAGGGGACTTAACAGGTAAATACCGGAAAACTTAGAGAAAACCCCCAAATGATAAGAAGATTTACCACTAATGAATTTTGATCTGAAAAGTGAACTAAAACATTCTAGAAGACACCGAAGACACCGGGAGAGACCGACACCCCAGGCCCATCGTGGCGGTACCGCCACCAGTCGAGGCCGGCCGCTAGGTGGGGCGAGGATGTCGACCTCATCTTCCTAGGTCGGTTTCAAACCAACTTTGAGGTTGTATCTACGCCGTTGTTGAAGTCGGTTTGATCCAAGGGTCAGCATTCATCGGCCAGGACTATATAAGGATGATCCTACCTCCGGCCTCGGGCATGAAAATCATTATTCATCATACTCATTTCGATCATAGCTAGAGCCATACCTCTCTAATTAGAAGAGCTTAAATCAAGTTGAGAGAGATTAGTAGAAAGTTGAGAGATAGATCAAAGAACTTGATTAGAGTTCTAGATCTGTTCTTGAGAGATAAGAAGTAGAGTTGAGGAGAAGTAAGGAGAAGTACCCTGGATGCATCGGTGACTCTCTACGCTTGTACCTCTGGGATCAAAGGCTTCATTGCACTTGATCTTGAGACTTCTTTGGTGGATCAACCTTATATTTGAGTAAGTTCACTTGTTTATATTTCTTTCGGTTTATGACTCATTAGAGTACTTTGATTCTTGTCGCTCTTGAATTGAAGTTGTTTCCCTAGTGCAAACGTGGTGTTTGGGCTAGATAACTCATAAATACACCCTACCGCGCGGAGCGTGGTAGATCGTGGTAGTGACGATACCATTGATTCCTTTGGATTCCATTTCCGTAGGATAGGACACGTAGGACATAGTCTTTGGGGAATAGTAAGTTTCACCCTTACTTTCCTTTGAGTACGTCCCCATTAAGAAATATCTTCGAGCCTTGCAAGGATATAAACTAGACAACCATAGAATTCTTCTCACCTTTTATCTGAACTCCCGTTCCTTCCTATTGTTTTTTGAGGGGATTAGTTTTGTCTCATTATTCTCACACCATTCTCCCCGTGGATTCGATATTTAAAACCCTCTCCCGGTGAAGTGCTCATCGTTTACATTAAACTGCCGGACTATACAAATCATAAATAATTCTCAGTAGGATAACTTTTACCAACAATCACCCTATATTCCGGGACGTGTGGTAGATCGTGGATGTGACACTCCCATTGAGTCCTTTGGAGTCCACCCCCGAATGTAGGGCTAGTTGAGCTTTATTACTATGGTAGATTGGTTTTGTTCCTAATCTTCCTTAGTAATGTTCACCATGTGTAGATATATTGCTTTCTGCCATGATTGCTAGGTGTATTGCACTAATCTTAGTATGCATTGACATATAAGTAGGAGTAACATAGGAATATTCTGTCTATTCTACCTATACCATCTATTTGCCTTTTATGACACATTCTAGCGGCATACGAGATCTTTGACTTGGCATTTATCATTATCTTTATTATCTTTATGTGACTTACCCCCGTTCAGAGTAGTTAGATTACATATGGTTATTCTACTTTACAACACTGCAAGTGACCTCAATCAATCCGCCATAACCTACCCCTTCCTTATGGTAATATATAAATACGATACCTGGACTTACTCCCCGTGAAGTGCTACATTGGTGTTTCTATCCGTAAACTGCGAGATATCATATTCATATTAATTGCAAGAGAATCAAGTGTCATATTAAGAATACCATTCGTGCATTTCTTAGCGTTGTTAACTAGGGTGACAGACTAGTTTAAGTAGGCAATGCTAGAATGTGTGGTATAGCTTTTTGTGCCTATCTTGGTGAGACTAACTCCACCATAGATAATGTTACAGAGTCACACACCATAACTAACTCCGTCTAACTTTATTAACTCTCCGCTCTGACTTTTATTGGAATGTGAGATTAACTCCACATCCAAGCTAACTTATTAGATAGATACCATTTATACATTTACGGCGCCGTCCTAAGAGTGGGTCTTACTCCATTCTTTTGTGATTGCGTTAAGAAATGTCAACAAGCATTTACGGCGCCGTTCGAAAGGGTGCTAGCCAAAGCGAACACACATATTTGGATAGATTGATATCACTTGCATCACGTGAAGTATTGAAGACACCATTAGTCACTACTTTCGAGCAGGATTACCCTTGTTTTGTCTACTTGTGTTTATCTTATGCGGGGTAATGAATGAATTGGGTGACCGTTCGGATAATTATATTGAAGATCCGAAGTATCAGAAGGGCAAGATCCAAGCTTAGAAAAAACTCTAACACCTTCTGTCCCGGACGATCATTAATCAAGGCGAAGCTTAACACCAGTTTTTGAGGCCATGGCTACAAGATAATATGAGAGTTCTCTACTTCAACCACGGTCAATAGGGGGCGGTTGAGATTGGGGACAATGACTTTTAACTCAAGCCCAGGCTCATCAACATGTTACAAGCTAGCCAATTTTGTGGAAAGGCACACGAAGATGTGAATGCTCATCTCCAACGTTTTTCGTGGAGGTCTACAAAGATACCACCATTAAGAAGAGTACCAAGAGGCGCCATTCTACTTCGCCTCCTCCCATTCTCACCACCGGGGAAGGCAAAGTAGTGGTTCTACACCGATAAAGAAGAATATTACATGGTCACTCTGCTCCTCTTTGCCTTCCTAGTCAAGTTCTTTCCTATAGGCAACGCAAGAGCCTTACGGAAAAGTTATCCAATTTCCAGCGACAACATGATGAATCCATCCCTAAAATGAGGGAGCACTTCCAAGATTATATTTCTGAATAACCACATCACGGGATGAAGAACTGGTTACTCATGCGAGACCTTCTACCACGAGTTCAACTAAGTACTCGTGAGACCATGGATGTTGTTCTTTGAGGTGCTTTCCTATCACTTACACTCATAAAATCTATTGAACTTGTGGAGAAGATACCTTCCAACCAGGAGATGGAGCGAAGAAAGTCAACCCTACAAGAGATCAAGAGGAATGCACCAGCTTAAAAGAGGGCACACAGTCAATAACTGCCCAAAGATTGAAGGGGATGTGAGCTACAACAATAACAACAACTATCATCCTCAACAGAATCAAGGTTGGAACCAACGGAGGCCCAGCTACCAAGGTTTCTACTTCAAAGAGTTTGAAAGAAAGGATGAAAAGATGACTCCCTATCACCAAGAAAGGAGATCCATGGAGACCGTCATCCCCATCAGAATTGGACCCACACCATTGAGGCCATGCTATGTGACTTTGGCTCAAGCATCAGCATCATGTCTAAGCTTGCAGACCAGTCACCCAGCTACCCCAAAGGAATACTTGAAGATGTGAAGTATGGTTGGACACTCATATGTGCTAGCAGACTTTTGCGGTTATTTAAAAAGGAAGAGATGAAAGGGCACTAATCATATTAGGCCGACCGTTTGTTAACACCAAAATTTGGTAAGGCCTGGATGACTGATGGACCAGTACACGATGATTCGGTAAGAGGTCATTCGGCTAGCAAAAGACAAGCAGTGACAATTCTTTGTAGCATTCGAGGGAAGCGTTGTTATTCGGCTAGGAGCCCGAGTCCGAGAAAGGAGCCGAGCAACGGATGGTTCAGCAAAGCGTGGAGCGTCAAGGAAGATATTCAAGGGCGAGGGCCCACGTCATGTGCAATTTCACGACTCGAGAAGACTTGGAGGACAATGTATCTTAGCTAGATATTTAGTTACATTTATTCGTATTTAGTTAGGACTCGTCAAAGCCCAGGGTATAAATATAAGACCCCCGGCAACTGTAAACAATCTACCCAAATCAATACAAACAACCCGGCTCCGTGCCTTTGCTCCGGCCACCCTTCGAGTCCGGTCGTGTCGTCGATCTATCTTTGAGAGGATTCATCGACCCGTCGACCTCCGTAAAAGTACCGGCAACCTTGCACCATGTCTAGTATCGTCGGGCGGATTTAGATTATTGCAAGAAGTCTTGTTCACGCTTAGTATCGTCGGGAGGATTTAAGCTATCGGGGGCAAGAGGGTTCTTTTGTCGATCATGAGCCATCCGGTGGGCTAAGGTCCGGCTAAAGAGCTAGTTATCGGCTTCATTAGATCCGCAAATCTAATGAATTCATTAAGTTACCAAGTGGTGCATGTTCTTATCTTTTATTCATTTATTTAATTTTGTTTGCACACACTTTTTGCCCAATTTAGATTGATAGATCTCGGCTTTATCTTATCATAGATCTAGATGCTTTTAGTGCTTTCATTGTTCATCTTATTATGCTACTAGATCTATCACGTTCATCGTAGCGAGCTAGATCAATCGAGTTGTCACATGTTCTTGGGTTCGTATGCGTTTAGATCTTGACGGGGCTGTGTCATCCGGTAGATCTGGATCTTTGGGTTACTCTAGAGCTAGTCATCCGGTGGACTAGAGATCGGTTTAATCGATAGGTTTTTTTGCAGGGTAGTTCCTTCTTCATGGACCCCGATTCGGCAAGCTTGCCGATCACGGTTATGCTTTCACGTGTCATGAATGTCCATTTTAGGATGATGTTCATGATTTATATTCTTTTATTTATCATGTTGTCAATTAATTCGATCTATGCAATAGAGCTTTACGATAGCACATCATGATGATCGACTTTACTTGTTCAAACATGTCTTTTTATGGTCATTCGGCAACTGTTTTTTACATTATATCTTTGTGTATGCTTACGAATGCATTCATTATTTGTCGACGAGATAGCTCTCATAGCTATATGTCTTTACATCCGGCCTTAGAGCCATACATGCGAACCTGTCTTGGTCTCACCGGGCATGTTCCGGATCTCACGTTTACCTCCTTGTCAATTAACGAGGTCAAATTGGCGGCACGCCTTCCGGTTCAAGACACTTTCGAGGCGGTAAAGCCAGCTATTCCTTGTCGGTGTGTGCGGTGCGGGGAGTAGGATTTTTGTGCCTACACACTTTTTTTTTTTTGCCCGGTGGGACACGTCAAGATCAAAACACGATGCGACAACGTCGACAAGGACAAAGTCATTCAGGTCGGATGGATGACTTGCCTCGACACGACAAGGGCTATGGTGAGAGATATGTGCGCAACCTTCTCGCAAAAAGTGCATGTCATGCTTCTCCAAGCAAAAGAGCGGTACAATCATCCGTAAGACGGATCTTCCAAAGATATTGATGCCGGTGACAAGGGATATGCTCAACAAGTATCGATGAAGAAGAGGGGCGGGAAAGGAAGATGAAGAACCAAGTCCCGAAGAAATCCGTCGGATGGAGGAAATTGTTGCAGCCGCCGTGGGAGTGCAATGACCAATCACAACACGGCGTTCTTCAACACTTTTTCGCGATATCATGAAGGCTAGCTTTGGACCCGAGTTTGATCAACACTTTGAGGCTCGGCTTGGTGAGCTTTCGGGGCCAAGATACATACATACGCCTAAGCCACCACCAAAGAAAGGAGATACAAATCAAGAATCTGGGAGAGAACAAGACGCCCGGAAAAACCGAGAGGGATCCGGAGCCAGGACTCATGGAGAAGCGGCGTTCGGTGCACCTAGGAATCCTCCGGCATACAACATATACTCAATAGCTCCAATGGCTAGTGGGTTGCGAGAGAAATCCCTTTGGCCCCGGTTACCTGAGAGTTCGTTTGACTACTCCACAATTCATGCTATGCCAAATCACGGGTGTAGACCAAGCTGGGCCGGTCGGGGGCGATCTCATGGACCCGGGGAGAATTCAAATATGGATATACTCCTAGCGAGGATGGCCGATATGATGCAACACCAATTTGGGATCAAGCCCGGGGAATCGGCCCTATGTGTATCGGTCACCCTATCCCGATTGGTACAATAGAGTGGCGCTTCCTTCAAGGCTGAAGCCTCCAACCGACTTGACCAAGTTTTACGGACGGGGCGACACCTCTACTACCGAACACATCGGTCGGTATCGATTCATTGGGAGAGCTTGCCAATGATGAAGCATGGAGGATTAAGCTTCTTCCCATCATCCCTTACAGGGCCGGCTTTCACATGGTTTGCTACGTTGCCGGCCAATTCTATTGGAACATGGTGCGAGCTGGAAGACAAATTCCATTCATATTTCTACAGGTTCCAATGAAAAAGAGCTCGTCGACTTGATGGGGTTGACACGAAGTATAATGAGACACCACAAGAGTTCTTACTTGCGAGGTTCGGGGAGACAAAAGAATTCATGCTACTCTTTGAGCTTGCGGACCATCGATTCCCATTTGTAGCCATTCGGGGAATGCATCCGGCTATCGAGGGAAAAGCTAGCGGCATGGAGTTTGATGACCTAGGACAACTCTCAAAGGCGTCATCACTCATGGCCAATCGGTTCGAGCATCAAGAAGGACACCCGATTTTAGAAAGGGGCAATGTATCTTATCGGACATACAACCACTTCACGGAAGAGGGTGAAGAGCGAAGATGATGGCGGGAGGACATAGCAAATTTGCCAATTTGCTTGGGGCAAGGAGCCTGTCCCCGGTTAACCCGGCTGGATGAAGACACTCAAGGGGGCATATGACCCGGCGTCTCAAGTCGGAAAAGCTCTTTGAGTTCTTGGTCAAGGAAGGGCGCATCAAGCTACCGGAGAATCATTCTATGAAGCGTCCGGATTGGGTCAAGGCGGCAAATATTGTGGCTTCCATGATATGATCACTCACAATATCAGCGTGCGCGAATCTTCAAGCGGCCCGATTGAGAGGGCTATCTGGCGGGGTCTCCTTAAGTTCAACAATAGCATGAAGGTGGATAAGGAGCCCTTCCCTGCTGAGCATTGTTGCTTTTCGATACATGCATGGTTTTACGCGGTGATCCTAAGGGCAAAGGCCCAATGAAAGTCTTGACCACGAAAGGGCAAAGCAAAGTGGATCGATTGACCCTAGTCGGCGGGTGTCTAGTGTTGAGTTCCGGCAACATCGTGTTCGGTTTCCAAATAGCTGAGCAGAAAAAGGAGAAACCTCCAAACCAAGGGTGACATCTCGCATCTTCTGGCGAACAAGTGGCGAAGAGCGGCAAAGAAAAAAAATATCGTAGAGATCGGCGACTTGCCGGGGAGCAGCAGAGGTGCGAGGAGGAGATGTACCACCGAGAAGCGGGAGGAGTACATGAAAGAGCAAGAGGAGTCTCATTGGGACTGTCCTTTCTTTAGGCATTCTTTGGGCGAAGGCTTGAAGCTGCCTGCTAGGAATATAATTGCCCCGAATGCGGTGAACAATACCACGGGTACCGGCAGGCCGCGAGTCAACCGCCGTCCCATCCAAGAAAGGCGGGGGGCACGCTTCCCGGGAGGATGATCGGCGCTTAAAAATAAAGACAGTATACCTCACGTCGGTAAAAGGATTGCGAGATCAAGCATGGGGTGATGTAGAGGATTACGATGATGACATGGACTCTCCTCAAGAGTATGTGTGGCAAAAAGGGACGATGGTGCCGTCTGGTCTAAGGAAGAGCGAGAAGAGAAGAGTCCAACGCCTCGGGAACAAGGAGCTCAAAGGAAAAACCTTGAGAGAGCGCAAACAATGTGGCGCCCAAAGAAGAAAACTTCGAAGCGGTCATTCGGGGGAGTATTCGGCAAGTGGGCGTTCGGCGGATGTTAGCATGGTGTTCTTCATTCCTATAGAGTTTTGCGGCTCCTACGAGCAAGCCACCAATGATCCGGAGGAACAAGATGCCTACTCGGATGAAGAGGCCTATTCTGATTTTGACAACAAAGAGATGATTGATCTCCTAGGGCGGTTAGCTCTATCAAGACAAAACGTGTGTTCGACGAGGCCTAGGAAGCACAATCATTTGAAGCCTCTTTACTTGAAGGGATATGTGAATGGAAAACCTCGACTCATATGTTGGTTGATGGGGAGCTGCAATCAATATTATGCCTATACAACTTTTGAAAGCTTGGGGATGACCAAGGAGGATTTGCTCAAGGCGGACATTGTGCTCGGGGACATCATTTGGAAATCCTTCAAATACCCATGGAGCGTTCACGTTGAGTTGATGATCGGCTCAAAGACTTTGATCACTACCTTCTTTGTGGTCGATAGTAAGGGGTCCTCTGACTTATTACTTGGAAGAGATTGGATCCATGCTAGCTGTTTGCGTTCCATCCACCATGCATCAAGTCCTCATCCGGTGGAGCGGTGATGATGTCGAGATAGTGCAAGCCGATGATTCGGTAAGTATTGCAGCTCTTGAGCCATCATTCAGGGAATACGGAGGCGTGGAATGCTTTTCGGAAGAGAATGGGAAGAAGGTCCTGTCAGTACTCGCTACAAAGACCAGCGACGATTGAGATTGTCGGCTCTCATAGTAATTTCTAAGGAAAGATTTCGTGTAATGCGGCCTCTAAAGAATCGATTATTGCAAAATGTGGTTGGCGACCGCGTATGATTTAATATTTTTGAGCAAAGGATTGTTTGTTCATGAGAAATAGCCGATGTGTAAATCATCGCCTTTAGCGAAAAAAATACTCCATGGAATTGGAGGGCCGTAGGCATAATTATTGTTATGTCACCTTTAGTGCAAAAAAATATAAAAACATCAATATAGAGACAGAAAAGGTCTTTTATTCAAGAGCTTTAAAAAGTACATTTGCTTGGAGGCATTGCGAATGACATTACTGAGGAGATTTTAGGTTTAAATCCATTCGGCAAAAAGTATGTGTACATATTTTCTCGTACGTAAAGTTGGCGATTTCGCTTGGAGTTACTCTAGTTTGTGAGGCTTGCGGGGAAGGACATTGATAAAAGATTTATAACCATGCAAACGAAGACAAAGTCACAACCAAACATCGGTTACAAAGTATCAATTCGGTACTTGGCACCACGCGAGTAAGGCAAATAGGAAAAGTTTCAACAAAGTTACATGTTCAGAAAGCTTTCATATCGAAACAAGCGAAGCCTAGAGAGAGCTTGCTTCGGTTAAGGCCTTCGATCATCTTCTTCCAAGATTGCGGGTTGGAGACTTTGGCCTTGAATCTTTGATGCTCTTCATGGTTCTTCTTGATTGTTGCTTTAGCCGAGCTGCTCGAGAGATTCGGAAGGCGGCTATCTTGGTTTTCTTTTCTTCAATTGACTTGTTTAGAGCCAGCAACTTTTCTTCGAGCAAGGCCTTCTCTTTTTACGCATCATCCAACTTCGGTGTAATTGGTTGAAGCTCTTTGTCGATTTGAACTTGGAGTGCGATTACTGCGGTGCTTTTCTTCATAGACTCCATGGCAACCGATATAATGACGATTTCAAAGTGGAATGCTCATTGGCGGTTTGATGGCGATGATGTGCTGATCTAGGTGAAGGATATGATTCATGGTCGGCTTCAAAGGGATTGGGATTTCACGATCAAAGAGTTCGGCCGGTTCTTTTATCTGGGAGCATTTTGAACGAGAAAATTCACATCACCATCAAGAAGAGAAAGAATTTCTTTGAGCCTTGCTTGGTTGTCTTCAGAAAGATTACTGGCGAGATGTAGCTTCTTCTCCTTGCTCGAGCGTATCCTTGAAGAAGAAAGACATGCTTGGTGTTGGTTCATCTTCGCCCTGACAAAGACAAAGAAAAAGACAATACGTCAACATAGGCAGGGAAATTCTTTCAGGAACCGCATATTTGGAGGAGATAAAAATACCTGGTCTATGCGTTCATGAATAGGAGGAGATCGGGGAAGCTCATTCATATTAGTAGCAGGAGGCGATTTGTTACCCTTAAGACAACTTTCTTCAGAGGATGAACTCAAGTGGATGGGAGATGGTTGAGAAGGGTTAATCGATTTCTTGATTGAGCTTCACCATCTCGAGAAGAAGCACCCCAGCCGAAGATTACGACTCATCATTGTTGGTGTTAACAGGCTCGGCATCTTGGTTTCCTTTCTTTCCCATGGATTGAGTTTTCTCGGAAGAATCAGGTCCACTCTCAAAAAGATTTCCACTGTCGAGTGGCAATAATTTTGTCCATTTTAAATCTGAGTAGGCGAAATGAGCAGACTTGGGGTTTTGGCCAAGAAAAATAAAAGGGAAGAGAATATGCAGTTACCAATCTTTTCATGAGTCTTTTGAATTTCTGGATTGTCAGAAAAAGGGGGGACATCATCTTGCACTTGTGCAATATTCGAACGAGAACCAATCTGCGAGTTGAGAAAAAAGAATGAAACGAAGCAAAAGTCGTCGGTATACAAAGGGTGGTATACCTTGGAAACTGTTTTGGTTCTTGGAGATCTTTTCTTCTTAAAAGCTCTAGGACTTTTGATGGACCGGGTTGGAGCTTTTCTTTTTCTTCATGTCCTTGATTTCTCTTCAAGAACCACCATGTGTGTGTTCATGAAAGGCTTCATGGCGATCCCTCATTACCTAAAGCCGGGGGCGAGGACCAGCCCATTAGTACCTAATTTCTCTTGAAGGAGGGGTTGGCTCGATGTCCTTCAAAAGAAAGTTAAGTTCAAATGAAGAGAGAAAAGCAAGAAAGGAGCTGAGGGAAAGACAATCACCTCACTGTTAGTGGCAAATTCTGGCAAGAGTGCTTGGCAAAAGGGATGAATCGGTGTATTGAAGATATGGGTGTGCAATTCTTCCCACCAAGATTGAAATAAAGGATGTGCAAGATCAATCAAGACAAATGGATCGGGGCACAGTATTACGGTAGATCTTTTCCTAGGCGAAAAAATCTTTTCGACTGCGAGAGATCGATTATAGTTTCCCTTGGCTTGATAGCTCTGGGAAAGAATAGCCTTGGGGGCAATTGGCCACATCCCATGTCTCATTTGCCATATTTGGATTGTAAAATTCATAGGTAGGCTTCACTAGCCTTCCATTATGAAATTCTACGAGCAAGATGCATGGTTTGATGATTGCGTTGAAGATCCCCGTTGATAAATTATCACTACAACCCAGGATCATAGTTGAATTTGCAAGGAAAAGTGAAATCTTCACACTCTCTCGTAAGGAAACCGGAGGGACTTCTTCAACGCCTTTGTAGAAGATCTTGAAAAAGCGGCCAATATTCTTGCTAATGGTGATGGCGGTCTGACTTCTCCATAAGTCGACAAGCTTTGGATGTTGCCTCCTCATCCTCGGCATAATTGGCAAGGGAAAGCCCCGGTGCCTAGGTCTACTCGACTAATACGTGCAAATACATTTTGCAACCACATCCCCGAACAAGCCACCAAGGACCATTCACACAAGAGATTCCTTTCTTCTCAAACATTTGTGTGGTAATCTGATGCAGCATATGGTAAGTCGCACCCAAGAGATACTTGCCAAGAGCAATTGTTTTGTTAGCTACCGGATCTTGACCATGACTATATGATTCACACGGGTTCATTGGACTTGCCACAAAATACAAACACGCACAACCAGAAATTCGAAAAGGCTTTGTATTCTTTGTCGGCAATTGGACCATTCTCATGTAAGACTTCGATATGTTTTGTCCAAGGATCGGCGGTTTTGATAGGCTGTTTGATTCTTTGCCATCTTGATATTTCAAAGGGTGTATCTCTTCGGTGATGTTGGACCGTCATCATGAAGACATCGGCCGGGGGTAACGATCATTGGACCATGGCGAAGATAAAGGAGTTAGTGGCATTTGACCAAAAGTGAGCTGCCGCCATCAATAAGTCTTCATTCTTGGGGGTATTGGATAAAGACAATTCTAGACACCGAGATATATCTTGAGCATCCGCGGTTCTAAAAGCTTCTAGATTTGGCCAATGAGACTTCGCCTATACCGATTCGCCCATCCGGCGATTGGGGAAACGGCCAGGTCTTGAATGTCTTCTTCCATTGTTTCTTTGGGAAGCACCGAATTTAAAAGAAATCCTCGACTCTCCTTCTCGATGAATTCAAGTGGATCGGAATCACCTTTAGGACCCGGGGAAGTAAATATGCGGGTTGGCCTCTGTTGAGATCGAATTTGGTCCTCATTCTCCTTTGAAGAGCGGTGGCGTGTATAAGAAAAAAACAATTCGAAGTCGGAGTTATTCTTGAATTAACAAAGGGGATATGAAATTACCTCGGGACCAAGGCGGGGATCCATGAAGAAGTTTGGATCGAAGTTTGGCGGCGAGCTAGGGTTTTGATTTTTCAAGCGAGGGGCGAGTTGGCGATGAACTAAGAAGCGGTACTAGTCGATTTGAGCAAGGAAGGGCGGATTGGTCAATTTTACGGCAAAGGAGAATCTTTACCCCAAAATTGAGGGGCATATGTTAACACCAAAATTTGGTAAGGCCTAAATGACCCGATGGACCCGATTACCGCGATGATTCGGTAAGAGGTCATTCGGCTAGCAAAAGACAACGCGTGTATTTGTAGCATTCGGGAAGCGTTTATTCGGCTAGGAGCCCGAGTCCGAGAAAGGAGCGAGCAAATGAGATGGTTCGACAAGCGTGGAGCGTCAAGGAAGATATTCGAGGACAAGGGCCCGTCCACGTGCAATTTCCGCGACTCAGAAGACTTGGAGGACAATGTATCTTAGCTAGATATTTAGTTACATTTATTAAGTAATTAGTTAGGACTCGTCAAAGCCTAGGGTATAAATATAAGACCCCGCAGCGTAAACAATCTACCCAAATCAATACAAACAACCCGGCTCCGTGCCTTGGCTCAAGCCACCCTTCGAGTCGGTCGTGTCGTCGATCTCTTGCGAGAGGATTCATCGACCCGTCGACCTCCGTAAATACCAGAGCAACCTTGCACCATGTCTAGTATCGTCGGGGCGGATTTAGATTATTGCAAGAAGTCTTGTTCACGCTTAGTATCGTCAAGCGGATTTAAGCTATCGGGGGCAAGAGGGTTCTTTTTGTCGATCATGAGCCATCCGGTGGGCTAAGGTGCGGCTAAGAGCTAGTTATCGGCTTCATTAGATCGGCAAATCTAATGAATTCATTAAGTTACCAAGTGGTGCATGTTCTTATCTGTTTATTCATTTATTTAATTTTGTTTGCACACACTTTTTGCCCAATTTAGATTGATAGATCTCGGCTTTATCTTATCATAGATCTAGATGCTTTTAGTGCTTTCATTGTTCATCTTATTATGCTACTAGATCTATCTATTCATCGTAGCCGAGCTAGATCAATGCGAGTTGTCACATGTTCTTGGGTTCGTATGCGTTTAGATCTTGACGGGATCAGTGTCATCCGGTAGATCTGAGATCTTTGGGTTACTCTAGAGCTAGTCATCCGGTGGACTAGAGATCGGTTTAATCGATAGGTTTTTTACGCAGGGTAGTTCCTTCTTCATGGACCCCGATTCGGCAAGCTTGCCGATCACGGTTATGCTTTCACGTGTCATGAATGTCCACAGTGATGTTCATGATTTATATTCTTTTATTTATCATGTTGTCAATTAATTCGATCTATGCAATAGAGCTTTACGATAGCACATCATGATGATCGACTTTACTTGTTCAAACATGTCTTTTATGGTCATTCGGCAACTGTTTTTACATTATATCTTTGTGTATGCTTACGAATGCATTCATTATTTGTCGACAGATAGCTCTCATAGCTATATGTCTTT
Organism: Hyparrhenia diplandra; assembly: GCA_015847255.1. NCBI lineage: Eukaryota > Viridiplantae > Streptophyta > Magnoliopsida > Poales > Poaceae > Hyparrhenia > Hyparrhenia diplandra. Next base: position 155,985 of record JADLZK010011252.1, on the reverse strand, counting down.
ACATCCGGCCTTAGAGCCATACATGCGAATCGTCTTGGTCTCACCGGGCATGTTCCGGATCTCACGTTACCTCCTTGTCAATTAACGGGTCAAATTGGTCGCACGCCTTCGGATTCAAGACACTCGGGCGGTAAAGCCAGCTATTCTAGCTTGTCGGTGTGTGCGGCACGAGGGAGTAGGATTTTTGTGCCTACACCGTTCTTGAGCACGCGACCAAGGATATCATCTACACCATCGGTTCAAAAATCTGCTTCACCATCAAGGGGAGAAAGGGGAGATTCAACTTCAAGAACAAGACATTTACATCTCCTGCTCACCTACGAACACCATACCTCTGTGAGTTAACACTAGAATCTACGATCAAGACCATCAAGAAAAAAAGGAACAAGAATAAGAACAAAAAGGCTTAGCCTACAAAGAAGATCCAGGCGTCCCGACCATAGCATGTTCCATCAACCAGTTGACCTTCAACAACACTTATTGACATGGGATCCGGCATCAACCCAATGGCAAAGGTAATATATGAATTATTATTTGGTAAGATGCCTTTGTACCCAACATATGTGCGACTGCGGATGGCGGACAAATCATGCCGATTTCGGAAGGAATTGCTAGAGAGCGCACTGTACAAATCAATGAGCACTATGTCCGACTTAAGTCATGGACATGGGGAAAGAAAAGGATCCACCACTAGTGCTAGGGAAACCATTCCTCAACACCACGTGCGCCATCATCTACATCCAATTGAGAGATCCACTTCCGGTTTCCTATGGAGAAAGGTACGCTTGTACTTTCATAGTTACACTAATTATGAGCCACCAAAGAAGAGCAGGTCGACATGCAAGGAGCAAGCTTGGGGAGGAAGGCCAATTCATCTACAAGATGATCCATCGTACTCTTCCTCTTCACATACCCTCGTCACTCCACACACGCTGGTTTTGCAACCTCTCCATCCACTATTGCTCTTTTTCCATAAGTTTGAATGATTTTGTTGCAAGAAAAATTAAACTTAAGGTTGAATAAAATCATTCCTTTTAGAGAAGCAAAGTGAATACGAAACATGAGATAAATGATCTATGCTAAAATCTTCACCAAAAACTTTTTGGTAGCATAGAAAGCGACCTTTAGCCCTATAACAACACTATCCTTGTTACTACTTGTATATTCCTTCGGGTATGTGTTGTCAACTATCTTGCGCAGGAATGAAACCATAAGAGGAGCAAAAAGGTCCGAGCATAATTTAAAGAACAAGAAAGAAAAGACGATGCAATAAAGGAGACAAGTGAGGAATAAGATACACAAGAGGCCAAAGAAGAAAAGCTTCGAGCGAAAAAGGACCACCACAAGGTGTTACGATGTCATCACACTCCAATAGTAAGGTAACATCTTGAGGTAAGTTGTCATCAATTAAGCTTTACATTAATTATGGCCGGTTCATAAATAATGAATCAAACATGTTAGAGTAACAACCTTGCTTGATCTAGCTTTATTAGCTCTACTTGTTTTGTTTCTTTAAATTGTTCCTAAACACCACTCTCCCCGATCTCATAGTCCCCAACCATATAAGTCAAAACGTTGTGCATCCTGTTTTGGAAGATAAACATAATCATTAAACCATTGATGCCCAATTTCCTGATCTTATCACCCTTGTCATAAACAATAACAATTAACTCTATCTTGTTTAATGTACCTAAGGTTAGAGAATAATGAATAAAGTTATGGTTACGTTGGTGTTTTCCCACCAACGGGGCCCATGCACTTGATCTCTTCCTTGTCTTTGCAAACAGGGACACACTTCGAGCAAAATGTGGAGGAGTACATCACTCCCCAAAAATTCTATAAGTATATGTCCTGAACCCACAAAGTATGCACACTAAAAACAAGATGTTGCCCGCTTCCACTATCAAAGCTTCACTTCAAACTATGGGACCAACAAAGAACAAGGGTGATGCCATCCTCACGAAATCACTATCTCAAGAGACGCAAGCGCCAAGATCGATAATGCACTTGAGAAGTGAGTGAGGTAAGAAGTCTTGTTCGGAGGACTTTAATTCACCGAACCCTCGCCGAAAGGTAACTTCGATAAGTTATCCATAATTAATTCCAAAGATTGCATATTTACTTCCATTATTTGCATAGCATATTTCCCTTTCCCAATTGCATTTGAAAAGACATGTTTAATGTTTTACCATGTCTAAAACCTAAAGCCCCATGTGAGTAAATCCGAGGTTTAACACCATCAGAGATATTTACTTGTGGTGGCATAAAAATAAAATAAAGATGCATTCATAAGTTCTTTATCTTCTTTTGCATACAAAATAAGAAAATCCAAAAATATATTTCATCTTTGCTAAGAGCCCAGGCGACAAAAGTAAAGTGGCTAAACTCTAATGCCTAATCAAGTTCCACTAGCTTTGTTGTCTATTTGAGTTTAGCAGGATTTCGAAGGGAGAGAGACATGATGAGCCGACACCACTTGTCACCATCTACCTCAACTTCCATATCATCAACCCGACATTCCAATCTAGCTTGGGGAGAGCACCCCCAGATTATCCCGATAAGTATCTCTACTACTATTATTATTATTAGCTAGATATTTGGTTTGCTTAGTTTGCTTAAGTTGCTTAGAGTGAGTCTATATAATCTTAAAAGAGTCTTTATTATAGTATAAATAAAATGATCAAGAGAGAGTGCACACCTTTTACGCTTTTGCTCAAATAAAAAGGACTTAAAAATAAAGGAGATGATGAATAGTTGCTCCGTCGTAATACCTTTCAAGTACCTAGTCTTCAAGCTTGATTTCTCTCGAAGCTTTAAATGCAAACTGCTTTGACTTGAGATTTACTCTGAACCTGAAATCTGTGGATTGCAAATGCTTGCTCTAGAGTCTAGGTAATTGACAGATATGATATATGAAAGTTTTGAGCTACTATTTCTCTTACTCCTAGTGACACTAGATTTACGGAGATTTATCTTTTGAAAATTATAAAAATATACATGATAAGTTCCATATGACAAGTGTTGAAACTCCTACCATAGCCATATATACATGCTCCATAGATTAGGAAAACCTTTTGATATTTGATATATATATTGTTTGCTTACTTTGCATTGAGTTTGGTCAATCTTTGTCGACCCTTAGAAACTTGTCATGCTGATGTACACTCCATCCATCCACCACATCTATATTCCATTCCACTAGACTCCACTCATATATATGCTGCTTCTACCCTGGAAGTACACATCCACCATACACATCCATTATATACCCGCCAGTTATGTTCCACTCCTATCCTGGGAGAAGAGCAACCAAAAATATTCCATTCCAGTCAACAATCTTATAAAGCTCTATTATTCTTGTTTATCTCTCAAAAGTTTATGGCAAAAAGAGACTTGGGTTGTAGTTAAAAAAAAAAGAGGGGAGATGAAAAATGGACAAGTGTCCTACGGGCGAGTAGAGCCTACCTCCCTAAGAGAAAAAGAGAATAAAGGAGAGTTAAAAAAATGGACAAGTGTCCGCTGAAAACAATGGGTACTTAGATGCCCGCCTCTCCATGAAAGAAAAATAAAAAAAAAAAAAAGAAATGCAACCCGAGGTTCTCTCAAGTGTTTTCAAGTTTCAAAAGAGAGATGATTTTTCAAAGAGCTATAAAAGAATTAGACTTTTTCTCATCACATTCATTCCATTCATTTCACACCTACCATCATATTCATTTCATTCCATCATGCACATGCATCGGTGTGACTCGTAACTTTGGATCCATTGCTTGAACTTACAATATATGCTTAGTAAGTAGATTTAGTTTTCTCACCGCCTATGAACTCGGATATAAGCTTTAGATATAGGGTGAGAGAGAAGAAGGCATAGTGTCCTACTTGCCTTAGTCCAAAAATACTACATACTATGAGAGAAAAGGCAAAACAACCTTATTGCCTTAGTGAGGATCCACCCGAGTACCACAAACGAGAGACTTGAAAGGGTCATACTGAAGGAACTTTGAGTTTTATTTCAAAAATTAGCAAAAACTCGGAATGATAGTTGAACAAAGAGTTTGAGACCTAGTGCTTGACTTGATTGTTTTATCTTTCAATTGCCCAAGATCACAAGAAAAAAGCTACAAGCTCCATGATTAAAGGTAATATGGGTAAGTTGAAGTTTGAAATAGTTTATTCCTATCCCAGGAGATGAAATTTTGTTTGAAAGCATGTGTACTTTTGAGGTGTGGCGTTGCGGCAACTCCCCGATCCAACAACATGGTCTTGCTAGGTACTAGCAAGAGGTAAGCTTTGGGGAGCTTGTTGGTATACCTTATAGCATAAAATATAGAGGTTTTTAAAACGAAAATAAGGGCTTAAAATGAATATCAACATAGTATAGGGGCTTGGCCGACATAATTCCACGAGTTTTGGTGATTTATATATTTTTTCGAGGGATTAAACAGAAAACGCCCAAGAGTTTGCAAGCCCTACGACATAAAGACGTATCCGTGAAGTAATCCAACTTGGAACCCACGCAAGAACATTCTAGAAGAGACCGAGAGAGCACGGAAGGAAGGTAGGGGCCCACCGGCAGCGCGCGGGCGGCCGCCCTCTCTGGCGGCGGCGGCCGCCCTTGTGGGGCCCTGCAGCAGCCTACGCCCGTAGGTCGGTTCACAACCGCCATTGAGAAGAGATCTACACCGTTGCTCAAGGTCGGTTTGATCCAAGAGTCATCGTGCATCGCCTAGGGCTATATAACAAGACCCCCCGACCCACAGGTGAAACCCTAATTCATTCTAATTCATTCCAAATCCAAGTCATCAAGTCAAGATCCCAAGCCCTAGTTCTACCATATTAGAGCATTAGCTATCTAGGCAAGTCTCTAGAAGAAGTCAAGTATTGTCTTGGATTCCTGGATAGTCAAGAAGTAGCGGGAAGCGAAGCTTCACGTGGCTTCTCTCTTGTATCTCATTTGTAAGTATTTTAGAATACAATTGCCATGACTTTATTCTATTTAATGATTATATTCTTAGTTATATGTTTCAATGTCTATTATGATTATATGCTTAGTATAGCTAGATTGTCTTTATATTCAAGCATGGAGTCGTATAGCTCACTTAATGGTACCTTGGGTGAGTGGTCAACAATGTGTAAACGTGGTGTTTATACAACGTTTGCTGCGACATCACCCTATATTCGGGGCGTGTGGTAGATCGTGGATGTGACACTCCCATTGAGTCCTTTGGAGTCCACCCTCCAGAATGTAGGGCTAGTTGAGCTTTATTACTATGGTAGATTGGTTTTGTTCCTAATCTTCCTTAGTAATGTTCACCATGTGTAGATATATTGCTTTCTGCCATGATTGCTAGGTGTATTGCACTAATCTTAGTATGCATTGACATATAAGTAGGAGTAACATAGGAATATTCTGTCTATTCTACCTATACTATCTATTTGCCTTTTATGACACATTCTAGCGGCATACGAGATCTTTGACTTGGCACTTATCATTTATCTTTATTATCTTTATGTGACTTACCCCTGCTCGAGTAGTTAGATTACATATGGTTATTCTACTTTACAACACCGCAAGTGACCTCAATCAATCTGCCATAACCTACCCCTTCCTTGTGGTAATATATAAATACGATACCGGACTTACTCCCGGTGAAGTGCTACATTGGTGTTTCTATACGTGCGTTTGCGGATATCATATTCATATTAATTGCAAGAGAATCAAGTGTCATATTAAGAATACCATTCGTGCATTTCTTAGCGTTGTTAACTAGGGTGACAGAGACTAGTTTAAGTAGGCAATGCTAGAATGTGTGGTATATCTTTTGTGCCTATCTTGGTGAGATTAACTCCACCATAGATAATGTTACAGAGTCACACACCATAACTAACTCCATCTAACTTTATTAACTCTCCGCTCGACTTTTTATTGGAATGTGAGATTAACTCCACATCCAAGCTAACTTATTAGATAGATACCATTTATACATTTTAAGCGCCCGTCCTAAGAGTGGGTCTTACTCCATTCATTTGTGATTGCGTTAAGAAATGTCAACAATGACCAACATGACTCATGCTCTAAAACCTTCTCTAAACATCACTAAGAATAAATAAATATTAAACTTCTAATTATGCAAACATTTCACACATAAAATGACGAGGCAAAGAATAACAAGCAAATTCAATGCATTTAAATAAGCAAATGACCCCTATCATTTCATGTGCATGATTGCATGTGACTAAATGATGATTATGCCCATGAAATGTAGCTGCTAATGACATGCTTAAAAACGGGTGTTCTGATTATCCACACGGGCATTTCAACTAACACCTCAAGGGCGTGACCGATGCACTCACCAAGCTTTTTGTGCGCCTCATGCGCTCCTATCTTATCTCGGAGGATTCGAGGAGGACAAGGTCGCGAAAAAGATGCGGCGTCGGGCGGTGAAGAGGAAGGCAGCCCAGTGAGAGGCTGCGGACCGAGAGAGGTGTGGTGGCGGTCCTCCGTCGGCGTGGAGGAAGACCAAGCGGGCGAGACAAGGCTAGGACAATGGTGAATTAGTTCTCATTCTCATAGGTAAAAACTTCGAACACCTAAAGGGATAATTAGTTCTCACGGTGGAAGGGTAGGATGATGCGGCGTTCGTTGGGGGCGTCGGAGTGGAGGAGCGCGGCGTGGGAGAAACGCCGTCAAACCTCGATTCGCTTGGAGCGGAACAACCGGAGATGCTTGTGAACGGACGGCCCGCCGGCGGCGTAGGGGCGACTAACGACAACATTGGAGTTGGTGGTGCTCCGTCGGCGTATCACGGTGCTCTTTCGGCGCCGGTGGGGGAACAAGAATGGAGCGGGGTTCAAAATGACTTGCCAAAATTTCGCTCTCGAGCCACTCACATATATATATATATATATATATATATATATATATATATATATATATATATATATATATATATATATATATATATATATATATATATATATATCGGCAAGGCTGGTTTCGGCGTGGTAGGGAACGAATAGTGGGAGGTTCGGATACATTTGGAAAATTTCACCCCAATCCTATTCACTTTGGGTTATTACCCACAACCGGCAGTGCTAGGATGTGTAATCCTCCTAGATAGAAATGGCTTGAATTTTTTTTTTTGCGTCATGTACACCCAAAATATGACCCCACACAAGATCTTAGGTTTTTTTTTAGAAATATTTTAATTACTATGATTTTCTTGAGCTAAACTAGCGACAAGAACGCTAATTACACCATGGAAACACAAGAATTTTTCATGGACCTCCACAATGATTTGCCTCCTAGGGCACATGAGACCTGGGGAAAAAGTCTAGCAGCGTTCTGGCTCTTTTTGTGGGTACTCTCAGTTCAAACTATAATTACATGGTGACGTCGCGTAGAAATTCAAATAAACTGGGGAAAGTACCAAACCAACTCCGAAAAATCTCAAACTTTGTGCTTGCTTCCCCATTTGCATCTGAAAGGCTCAGAAAAAGTTTGAGACCACTACAACACTGGCAAACATATGAACCACATGGGGCACAAGAACATTACAAAATAATTAGGAACCAGTTAAACTAGCTACAACCTTACAAATAATTAACTTAGTAATTAAACACACTAATCATCATCATCGTCGGGATCATTATTCGGTCCACCTTGCGGTCCATGCACACGAATGTAGGTTTGTAGAAATATCGGGTAATTGATGTCACGGATTAAGTATCCGCTTGAGTCGATGAAGGTCAATGCCCTTATGATTTCACTCTCTCGTCCCTCGCAAGGCCGTCAAAATGCTCGACCATAGATGTAACCTACCGAACGACCACTGTCTAAGTCAGTAAACCTTATGCAGTATTGTCGCCCTTCCGTAGTTTGCTGGCCGAGGTGTGCACAGAAGTCCCAATCGTACCCGAGTTGGTCTGTAGCTTGGTCGAGAATGGCCGCCAAGCCACATGCAGCATAAGTAAGATCATGGAGCAAAATCTGCAAGTGGGAGAATCAAAATGAGTGAAGATGATGTGAATCTATCTAATATGCAGTGTCAAAAATGATGAATTTAATTTCTTACATACTACATCATGGTTCTGACTCCCAACATATTCGCTATATTGCCACGGGGGGATATTAAGAGCAGACAAAGCATGTATCTTGAAGTGCGAGAAATCAGGGACAATGTAGCAAACACGTCGAAGTGCATCTAAGCACAAGGAAACGACACTGTACTGGGCGTTTTGCACAGACATTCTGTCGACGGATTATCGATGATAGCCTAGCATGGGTGTACCCAGCTAGTAGTTTCGAGCAGTAGAGGTGCGCTAGACGACTAACAGGATGTTAAGCAGAACGAGCGAAGGGACAAACACACAGGTTTACCCAGGTTCGGCCGCCTTGATGGCGTAAAACCTACGTCCTGCTTAGATTGTATTGATTGATTGATTGTTCGAGGTCCCTAGTGGGGGATCCCTGCTCACCTTATATAGTCCGGGGAGCAGGGTTACAGGTCGGATCCAGTCCGACAAGATCTATCCTGATCGGTTACAATAGGGAAGTTTGTAGTGATTACAATAGAGCTATACAAGGAAACTATCTTGGCGACCACGTTTACTCCATGATCCCCGATGACCGCCGTCTAATGACGCCAATGGGATTTAGTCCTGTCGTCTTGGGCTGGCCTGGAGGGCTCAGCCCAAAGTGGGCCATGAGGGGATACGGGTTTATCCCCCCTGTTTACGGTCACAAATGACATATTTTTACCGTCAACATTCTACCATAATAGGGGTGAAACTATACCTTTTCATACTCATATACATTTATTGCTCACCTATTTCCACTTGTAGTGTTCCAAATATTTTTACAGAAAACATATAAATACAGGTGGAAATCCGACCAAAAGGCGCATCCCCGGAAAGCGTAAACTTGAACACATCAAGCCTAAGGGATAAACGGACCCACATGTCGAATGGGCGGGACACCACGCTCCACAACTTTTCACGACGCAACCGCCCCCGGGGGAGGCCCGGCCCGAGCGGAGCCCAAGAGGGTGCGCGCGCACCCCCTGGTGCGCCCGCACCCTGGCGAAGGCGGTTCGTGCCGACCTTCGATGTGGCGGTGCATTCAATCGCCTGGAGGGCGGTGCTGGGGAGCGTGGCCCGATTTAGTGCACCTGGACGCCTGGACATGGTCGGTTTGGTGTACATTTAACACTTAGGTCCCTCTACTCCAAGTATAAGTACCCCCTCTCTCCCCCTCTCTCCACACACACACCACAAGGAGTCCAACCAACAGCACCACACCTCACTACCACCTCACTTCTTCTTCTTCTTCATTTGGCTAGAAGCTTGGAGTAGAGAAGAGCTACAAGGAGGGCTTGTCTCCTAGAAGAAAGCGCCTTTTGCTAATATATCTCCTATGGAGCATTCTTCTAATTACAAGTCTTATTTAGTTCATGGTCTAACTTATGAATTAGAGCATAGTTTTGTTCATGTTATAATCTTGGTATATGAACTAGCATATAGTCATCATATCATAATCTTGACATGTTCATATTCGTTCTTCATCGATCATCATATGCATAATATGATTAGAGGTGGGATGACGGTTCGTTGTTCCTTCGGGATTGCTCTTGTTCTAGTCTGTCCATCCGTAGGGTGGGGATCCTGGGGGGACAAGAGTCATGGCCTTCTATGCAGGCATGGTGCCCGGATATTAAGGTACATGCAAATATGACAAAGATGCCACGGTCGAGGGGTAGGCGGTTTGGGTCGTGACCTAGTTTGCCCTTGTAATCCCCCCCACGTTAGCATAGCCATGTAGGAGTTAAGTAAATGCCTTGGTGGGTAGCGGACTACCCGGTGGGGTCTCCTGTCATCCTAGACCTAACCATTCTTATATCATTATTGCATATGATCCTAACTATATTCATTTGTATGACCATGACTAAAACATTAGAGCTACTCCATTAGATTATTCATTTATTTTTTATCTATTTTCTTTATCCTTCTATGGTGGATTTCCTATGTGTGTGTCACACTATCCATAAAACCATATTGGTTAACCCTGTCATGATTAAGATGGACATTGCACATTCATAGTTCAATATTCAGATGCCATGCTAGTCTATCACTTACATATGCCTTCCTTTGGGAAAATATAAATAACATACCCTGAATACTTCCGGGTGAAATGCTACAATGATAGATCCGTGCGCTTGCGGATGAAATATCAACTATGGCAAGATCTATCACCGTTGATTGACCTAGTGCTATCACCGACATGGTGGTTCCACTCAGGAATATCGACGGCGCATTTCGAGGCGCTGTCATTAGAGGCGGGTTCTAAACCTAAATCTATTGATTGCACTAAGAAATGCCAACAAGCATTTCTGGCGCCGTTGCCAGGGAGGGCATTATAAAAAGAAAAGAAAAAAAATCATAATTACTAGCTGGCTATGAATAATGAAATATGCATGTGTGGTAGCCACTTACTCATACAGGCTAATCTTTTATGTTTTCTTCTCGCGTGGATGAAAACATGATAGTGTATGTCGAGGTTTCCAAGCTATAAACTTCATTGAAGATCCCGAGGCACTCCTAAGGAAGAACAGTCTTGTACCTCTTCTTCTTCACCCGAACTCCGACAATAGAACCCGACATCCCTACACCAATCGTACCGCAAGCTATGGCTCAAAAGTCGCTCTGTGATTTCTCCGTCCCTGCTGTCGCCAATGTGCCCACTGGGCCCGTTCTCAATGTGGCGGACAAGAACTTCGAGCTACGCACTGGGCTGATTACCATGGTGCGAGCCGGTCCCTTCGGGGGCAGCCCTAGCGAGGGCGCCAACGCTCACCTCCAACACTTCCTTGAGCTGTGAGACTATTGTCATCAAGGGCGTTGAACCCGACGTTATCATGCTCGTCTCAAGCTTCCTTTCTCCCTCGTGGGGAAGGCAAAATAGTGGTTATACAAGGACAAGGAAGGCATCCCAATACGTGGACCAAGAGTTCCACGGCGTTCTCGCGGGCTAAGTTCTTCCCCATGGGCAAAACCAATGCTCAAGGAAAGAATCGCCAATTCCGTGAGAGCTCCATGGAGCCCATTCCCGAGGCATAGGAGAGGATGCAAGAATACATACAAGTATGCCCACACCACGGGATGGAGAATTGGCTGGTGCTCCAGAACTTCTACATTGGTCTTATGGCCATATCAAAGGGACACCTAGATGCCGCTGTTGGTGGCGCATTTCTATCGCTCACCATCGATCAGGCCACAACCCTAATTGACAAGATGGTGGCAAATCGGAGCTGGGGGGAAGACAGAACCCCAGCCAAAACACAAAAAGGCATGCATACTGTGAAGGAGGCAGATATGCTCGCCGCAAAAATGGATCTCCCGCTGAAGAAACTGGAAGAGTGCACCACTGATGCTAGTTTACGCCACAGACTCACATATGACGTGTGAGACCTGTGGTGAAGTTGGCCACTCAGGGGATAACTGCCCTGAGACCCATGAAGAAACTGCCTTTATCAACAACGGGTATCACCAACATCAGCAAGGAAATGGTCGGGCGGAATAATCGATCCGTCCCACCATTCCAAGGTAATTCGAGCTATAACCCCAATTATAGCTCGAACCAGCCATCACTTAAGGACTGGTATTAGGCCAAGCCAAGATCAATGAAAACCTCGCCAAAAAGATGAGCTAGAATGATAGCATCATAGAAGGGGTCAGCGGCAAGTTGCATGGGTTAAACTATGCTATGAAAGAGCGACTGAATTTCAACAAAATCATTGAAGCTCAAATATCCTAGCTAGCTGCTCGTCTCCCTGTCATGGTTGGAGAAAAAGTTTCTACCTAAGCATTTTTAGCCCAGCCCGATGGCCCGGCCTGGCCCGACCGAACCCGACCCACTAGGCGGGCTCGGGTCGAGATCTTGCAGGCCGAGAAAAATCTTGGCCCGAGCCCGACCTAAAATGTTGATTTTAGCTATTTTACACTAGAAAACACACGCGGGCCCGGCCCGAGCCCGGCCCGAAAATTGAGGCCCGACATGTCTAGTGGGGCGGGCCCGAATAAACCGGGCTTTTTACGGCCCGGCCCGGCCAACCGCGGCCCTAAAAATGCTTTCGGTATAGTGATCTCTGTCTAGTGGATTTCAAATCAAAAGAAGCCAAGTTGACAACATGTTTACTTTCAAAGGCTAGCAAAGGTTGGTTGTGGCATAGAAGGCTTGGTCATGTTGGGATGAAGCAATTGAACAAGTTAGTGAAGTATGACTTGGTAAGAGGCTTGAGTGATGTCAAGTTTGAGAAGGACAAACCTTGTGGAGCATGTCAAGCCGGCAAACAACATGGCAATGCACATCCATCCAAGAGCACAATGAGTACAAACAAAGCATTTGAGTTGTTGCACATGGATTTTTTGGGCCAACAACATACACTAGCATTGGTGGCAACAAGTATGGTTTTGTCATAGTTGATGACTACACTAGATACACATGGGTGTTCTTTCTTCATGACAAGAGTGATGTATTTGAGCTTTTCAAGACTTTTGTCAAGAGATGCCAAAATGAGTTTGATACATCCATCAAGAAGATTAGAAGTGACAATGGGAGTGAATTCAAGAACACTAGAATTGAAGAGTTGTGTGATGAGCTTGGAATTGGACTTCAATTCTCACCAACTTACACTCCACAATCCAATGGTGTAGTTGAAAGGAAGAATAGAACCTTGATTGAAATGACAAGATCAATGCTTAGTGAATACAATGTTAGCCATTCCTTTTGGGCCGAAGCAATCAACACGGCTTGCTATTGTAGCAACCACCTCTATTGCCATGGTACGTTTGGAAAGACACCATATGAATTGTTGAATGGAAGAAAGCCCAACATTGGTTACTTTAGAGTCTTTGGATGCAAATGCTACATTCTCAAGAAAGGCACAAGATTGGGCAAGTTTGATAAGAAATGTGATGAAGGTTTCTTAGTTGGTTATTCAACCACAAGCAAGGCATATAGAGTATGGAACTTGGGTAGTGGTCAACTTGAAGAAGTTCATGATGTTGAATTTGATGAAACCCAAGGCTCTCAAAGTGAAGTTAAAAATCATGATGATGTGAGTGGTTCTAACTTGAAAAATGCAATGAGGAACATGGACATTGGAGACATTAGACCAAGACAAGTTGAAGATGATGATGATGCTCCATTGCCTACCACTACGGTTGAGATTGAAGCAAATGAAGCAAGCACTAGTGGTTCTCAAGATGAAGATCAAGATCAACAAGCTAGTACATCATCTCATCCTAGTCATCAAGTACAAGTGATGCAACCTTCAAACATTGCAAGAGATCATCCACTAGATCAAATTGTTGGTGACATTAATAGTGGAGTGATTACAAGAGGAAGATTGGCTTCATTTTGTGCTCACCATGCCTTTGTATCTCAAGAAGAACCAAAGAATATTGAGAAGGCATTAGAGAAAGAAGATTGGATCAATGCTATGCATGAAGAGCTCAACAATTTCAAGAGGAATGATGTTTGGGAATTGGTGGAAAGGCCAAAGGACTACAATGTGATTGGAACCAAGTGGGTCTTCAAGAACAAGCAAGATCAAGATGGAATTGTGGTTAGAAACAAAGCAAGACTAGTGGCACAAGGGTACACACAAGTAGAGGGTCTTGACTTTAGAGAAACCTATGCACCGGTTGCTAGATTGGAAGTAATTAGAATCTTGCTAGCTTATGCATGTGCTCATGATATCAAGTTATATCAAATGGATGTGAAGAGTGCATTCTTGAATGGCTTCATCAACAAATTGGTATATATTGAACAACCACCGGGCTTTGAAGATGACAAATATCCCAACCATGTCTACAAGTTGAAGAAGGCTTTGTATGGATTGAAACAAGCACCTAGAGCATGGTATGAGAGGTTGAGAGATTTTCTCATCTCTAAAGGATTCAAGATGGGCAAGGTGGACACCACTCTCTTCACCAAGAAGATTGGACAAGACTTGTTTGTGTTGCAAATCTATGTTGATGACATTATCTTTGGGTCAACCAACCAAGAGTTTTGTGAAGAGTTTGCAAAGATGATGGCCAATGAGTTTGAAATGTCAATGCTTGGAGAGCTCACATTCTTTCTTGGACTTCAAATCAAGCAATTGAAGAATGACACATTAGTTAGTCAAGGCAAGTACATCAAGGTTATGATCAAGAAGTTTGATCTACAAGATGTCAATGTCTACACCAATGGGAACTAATGGAAGCTTAGACCCCGAACCTAGTGGCAACATGGTTGAACAAAAGCAATATCGGTCAATGATTGGAAGCTTACTATATGCAACCGCTTCAAGACCGGATATAGCATTTAGTGTGGGAATGTGTGCAAGATTTCAATCATCTCCCAGAGAGAGTCACCTCAAGGCAACTAAGAGAATTTTGAGGTACTTGAAGGGCACACAAGATGTTGGACTTTGGTATCCAAAGGGATCCAAATTTGAGCTAAGTGGATATTCGATTCGATTATGGAGGATGCAAGATAAATAGAATGAGCACAAGTGGCACATGTCAATTCCTTGGAAGGTCACTAGTATCATGGTCTTCAAAGAAGCAAAATAGTGTTGCTCTCTCTACCGCCGAAGCCGAATACATTAGTGCGGGAAGTTGTTGCACTCAATTGCTTTGGATGAGGTCTACATTGAGGGATTTTGGATTCAAATTTGACAAAGTACCATTGTTTTGTGACAATGAAAGTGCAAGAAAGATGACTCAAAATCCGGTTCAACATCCAAGAACAAAACACATTGATATAAGACATCACTTCATTAGAGATCATCAACAAAAGGGTGACATTTGTATCATGGGCATTGGCACCAAAGATCAACTAGCCGACATATTCACCAAGCCACTTGATGAGAAGAGATTTTGCATGCTAAAGGGAGAATTGAACATTATTGAATTCTCCAACTTGAGTTGATGCACCCCCACATATATGACATGCCTCTCCTTCGATAACAAGCAAGGTAAAAATTGTTTGACATGGCATTCATACTATGCTAAGGACTTGTTTAGGGCATCTAGACATAACTCGTGACATAGGCTCATTCATAGAAAATCAAATAATTTCAATGTATGTGTGGCACCACTATTGCTTTCTATGCTTTTATGAACTAGTGGTGGCATATGACATGTTTGTGGGCTTGCAATCCTAGTGTTGACTCTAGAAAATGTGCTCATGATGTGTATTCTAACATGGTGCAAGATAACCCTTATGTATATGAGGTGTGAACAAGCTTGTCCTTGGTTCAAACTTGAATACATGTTAAGGCAAGTGATCTAGATGAGACCACATTTGATCATTTGATTGATTCATTTACACCTTTTTGGTGATTGTTGACAAAAGGGGAGAAATAAGTCACAAAGATGTTGACAAGGGATCACACAAATAGGGGGAGCAAGCTCATAGACTATTTATGCATTTGTATGTGCATGATCATGATGAAATGTTGCATTGTGCAATTTAAATTCAAGTTATATGATTGCTTGGTGTATGCTAGTTTTTGGAAATTGAATGGTGTATTGACCAACTAGCATGCATAGGATGTATCTAGACATTGCTCACATTTATGCCTATAATGTTGATCTCATGGGGTATGTTGAGTTTTGATGAATGTCTAGTTACAAAGATGCTAAGGACTCCGATTGGTAACACGCTACAAAGGTCCGAATTTCTAAACCTTAGCATCTCCTTTGGTAATATTTGTTCTCCCACAATTTCTATCCATACATTTGTGCCAAATTGATCCAAACACATCGAAGCACATATATAGGGGGAGCCCCTATTACCAAAACTGAACCTTGAAATGTTTGTCCAAACTTTGATTCATGACCAGAATGCTATGGACAAGCAATTCAAGTTCAAATTGAATTTATTTCATATCTTTGTGAATTGGTTGTCATCAATTAACAAAAAGGGGGAAATTGAAATCTCATGTTTAGTTTTGGAAATTGATGACACCATAGTATGCTAATCCTTTTGCTCTAAGTGTGACTTAAGAGATAGGATTGCATGGATGACGTGGAGCATGATGATCATGAACATAGGCGATGATGATGGACATGATGGATCGTCAAGCTCGGTTGTTGGTTTGGAAGGAACCTGGAGATCAAGGCAATGGTATAACTTGATAGGGTTTTTTTTCGGTGATCAAGACACTATAGAGAGTGTGTGATCACATTATAGGATAGATGGCTGACTATCAAGAGGGGATGCCGCGACTAATCCTTTGGTGAAGTGCTTCTATGTCCATTTGACTTGCATATTGCATTTAGGATTGAGAGCACTAACTTCGTTCTTGCCTAATCGATCGTGACTTGCTAACATACATGATATTGAGATCATCTTCGACATGTTGGCAACTTATGGCAAGTGGCGAAACAACGTTGAAGCAAAGGCGACAACAAAGCGGCGAGAACTTCGCGAGGAGACCGTCGGCCGGACGCTTGGGCCGGGGCCTTCGGTCTTTGACCGAACGATCCCGGTCGAGTGAGTCCGGTCGATAACAGAGAGGATGTTTTTCGAGCTCAACTTGAGGCTTCGACCGGACGCATGGATGGTGAGTCCGGTCAACACGGATCGTCGGCCGGGCGCTTTCGAGATCTGCTGTCAACCGTGGGGCCAAGGGCTCTGTCGTTTGTGACCGGACGCGTGGTCACGTGTGACTGGACGCTGGACCGGACCCGCTGGTGAGTCCGGTCGGTGCGTCCGGTCAACACGCAAAATGCCCCATTTGAAGACCAACGGCTCTATTTCGAGGTGGGTTCTATATATACTTGGATGGCCGGGTACATGAGCTCTCTCTTGCACATTTGAACACTCCTACTTGCTTGTGAGCTTGAGGTTCTCCACTCCACTCATCTATTCATCCAAACTTCGAATCTTTGGTGAGATTGAGAGTGATAGAAGTGCATTGCATTGTTGATTGCATCTAGAGGCACTTCATCCTTGGAGGAGCTGCGGGATCTTGTTTCTCTTCGGAATTTGCTTGGTTCCCTAGTGGCTTGGAGGTTGAGGCGGTGTTGAGCTCTATTGGAGCTTGTTCGAGGCCACACCGGTGGACTTGTGAGGGGTCGTTCCATACCCCGTGGGAGATTCACGAAAGGAGCACTAGTGGATTGCTCGTGGCTTGTGGATCCCCTCTAGTGATTGTTTCATTGAGCTCCCACTAGGGATTTGGCACCGGCCATTAAGCTTGTGGAACATCTAGTGGGTGTATCGCCACAACAGGGACTAGCGTGCCGGCAAGCACGTGAACCTCGGTGAAAAATCATCGTGTCTCTTGTCTTGTGTTCGTTGGAGATTTCACATTGAACACGGTGATTGGCAACAACCTCTACACTTCGTGGTGGTATTGTATTCTAGCCTCTTTGCATTAATCTCTCTAGTATACTTGTGTAGCTTTGCTTAGGTTGTTTAGTTGACTAGAGTAGTTTAGCTCCTAGTGGTAGAATTAGCTAGCTTATCTTGTTCACCTAGGAGTAAACTAGCAACCTAGCACTTATGTGAACCTAGAGATATTAGTTTTGCTATAATTGACTTGTGGCTTGCATAGCTAGTTTGTAGCTCCGCTATATTTGCTTCGCCATCTTATTTACTAACCACCTTGTTAAGTGTTGTTTGTAGAATTTTTAATAGGCTATTCATCCCCTCCTCTAGCCATTAGGACCTTTCACACGTGTCACAGAAACAGAAGTCCAGTTTAATTTTGAAACACATGTTGTAGATGCGCTTTGTGTAGATGAGTCTGTAGGAAAAGGCTCCGCCCTAATTTTTCGCTGCAATGGGTTTTGCCGATCATGTTGTCGACCTTAGCGCCGTAGTGCACCGGACGACCTGATCATTAAAATCCCAAGTCTGTGCACCGGGTTAACTCACCCGCATTATCACTTTGCCACCATCCGAGTTGGATTGTTGACCTAGTGCCATAGACAACCTTCCACGAGACATGCTTTGCGAGAGGCCTTGGGGCTGAAGAACTCTGATTTTTTTTATTCTATGACAAAAACTTGTGACTAGTCTTTCTCCCTCAAACTAACTCTAAATCGATGATTTTTCTTTCTAAAATTTTATAATATAATGTTATGTAAAGCTATGGTATTCTTCTTTGCTATTACTTTTGGCATGTTTTATTGATAACATTTGAAATTTAAATTTCAAAAATTATAACTTCACCCAATATTTTTGGAGCATCTAATGATTTCAGTGGAAGAAGTCATCAACATAAAAGTTGTAGAACTTCTTAAGATGTACATCTTTTATATTGGTCATTTCTTCATCCAATGAGGTTGGACTAACATTGTTCACAAGATGTCTCATATAGTTTATGAAACTACACAAGAGATTTGTAAGATTTGTGAACAATGCCACTAGCACTAAGTCGGATGGGGAAACAACCAAATAAGAATTGTAGATCTTGCTAAGTTATGAAACTCTCTTAAAACTTTTTGATTTGATATTATCTAGTAAAGGGAAACTAGGTCTCAATTTGAAAAAATGCAAATTGAAATTTAAATGTTTTAAGTGATCTCGGATAGACAAACCACCAATATAATGATTGTAGTTCTCAAATATCCATGAAACTTTGTAGTTTATAACTTTTTGATTTGAGATCGTCTTGTCATGGAAAAACATGTAAAACTTTGAAAACATTTCTCTCATGCACTTTGGGATAGGGCGTCTACCCATTTCATTTGGCTCATTGCGCTATGTTCGTCGCTCGACCTCCCCGTCGGAGTGCACCGGTCGTCCCGCCCATAAAATCCCACGTCTCACCGCACCGGGCTCACGCACCCACATTATTATTACTCACCTCTAAGCGCCAGCTGCTGTTCACCTCCCCACCGCCGGTGACATCGACCACTCTTTGCCGCACAAAACATAGCTAGAGCGCGCTCAAAGCATTCACCAAAAATCCCCTATCGCATCACCGCCTCGCGCCATGAGAAAATCTTCTACGTGACATGCTTGCAAAGATCGCGATTCGAGTCGCCAAGGTCTCAACGGATCCAATGGAGGGCCTCCATTCTACGAGCCACCTATTCACAGATGAAAGCGACGTGCAGCGACCCCCTAGTGGGATAGAGCATTCCGCTGGACTGGATGTTTCTGCACCCACAGGAGCAGTGGGTATCACATAAGGATTGCGATAGTCTTACCCCAACCTCATTGTCATCGACAACTCGAATGTGTGCTTTAGAGCCGGCATGTATGTCGTCTTCCTCAAAGGGCGCTGTGTAGTCACACCGTGGCTCAAGATGCTACAGCACGCCACCATGTCAGTGCATGAAACCACCTAGTATGCTCTTGCACTTGTGCTCTACAAGACCAACACTGATGCTATGGACAACGACTATGCCCGGCGGGTGTTGCGGGAGATCGAAGGCAACCACTTGGCGATAGCTGGGACGTGGAAGAACATCAACTATACTCAACGGCCCTGCCGACAGGCATGGAATTTTAGGGTAGGTGACTTGGTAGGCGCTTGGTGGCGTACAACCCGTCCAATAGCCCAAATGGTACCTCGCCATGATGGGCATCGATGCAGAAAGCCAGGATGGTGCGGCCATCGTCTTGGCTCGTTGGAAAAGGTGTGGTGCATGGTCTACAGCGAGGAGTGTAGTATCCGTAACAAGTGTCAGAGGTTCTTTAGTCAACTTTCTATTTGTAGTGCAGGCACTGATCTATAGCTACCTCCTTGATCTCTAGATGGTGATCTCAATCGAACAAACTTAATCGGATAGCTTTTGGTGCGCACATGATGGTTGATGTTTGATCCTGTGTATGTTCATGATGGTGAAAACTGAAATGTGTTCTATTAGTTGTGATATATAAGTACATGTGTTATATTTTTCAAATTTGTGTAGATGTTTGATTCTTTGCTGAAATGATGAGTGAATAGAGTGATAGTGCAACTGAAATCTGTCCAACTTATATATCAAATCGAAAGCATACATTACAAATGCGCGCTTGAAAAAAGTACTACATTCGTCCTTCGTCCTCATCTAGTCCAATCGGTGCCTCGCCGATTGAGACCGACATCAGTGCTGATGATATTGCGCGAATGATGGCAGGTTTGCACCCTATTTGCAGTGAGGTGTGTAGGATACACAAATGATTGATCAGCACATCTCATAGAAAAATATATAAAAAAAGTTTAATGTGGACTACCATGGTGTTAAATTTATTTGTGAATTCTCACCACGTGCGGCCACACAGCCATGGCTGCCGCGAGCACCTCGGTGTGGCTAGCCTGCTGCCTCTCATGTTGAAGTCTCTCCCTTCTTTCTTATCTTGCCACCTTGAGGCTCGTCGCCTTGACGGTTATGCCTATGTCGTTGACAACGCCTTGGAACGCTTCTATGTCCACCAATTCACGCCAGCATGTTCGATCGTTCTCCACAGTGGCATCCCCTCTCCGGCCCATCCCTGCCTTTACCAAGTGTTCAAAAGCATTTACACTACATTTCTGATGCATTCCGTCCCGTCCATTTAACCTCGACCTATCCTCATTGGCCAAAGTGTCTCTCTCTGCTCTGCCGTGCCCATCACCATCAGTGTTGAGCTCGGTAGAGCCTAAACCCGCTCATTCGATAGCAAGGGAGTATTCCAAGGTATTAATTTCCACGGAGAATGTGAAGTGTACTAGAAAGTTTCAATATCGCCCATGGATAACTAAGGAAAAGTATTTTTGGTGGGTGGAGAGGGAATTTCTAAGGGATTCTAAGTTGTTTTAATCAATCAAGTTTAGGGTACTATCTTTCACTTACTATGGAGCAATGGTACCTTTCTGATCCTCGAAAAGTCTGGGAAGGGGTGATCAGGGGAAGACCGTGAAAAAGCTCTATGAATCACCAACCAGTATGTGGTGGATTTAAACATCCTGACAGAGTGGTCACCTCTAGGGCTACCACAACAATCCATAAGATTGGGCATAAACCATGGTAAACTATAGCCTAGACACCATGTCTACACTAATGTTTACAACTCTAATCTAGATCTGAAGACTAGAGGACTCAATATGAGTGGAGATAAAGTAAGAAAAATATAATAAGAACTTAATCAAAAATAAAACATAGAATTAGTAAATGAAGAACATGGATGTAACTCGATGAAGAATTAGATCCGTAAAGGTACAAAGTCGAGGAGAATCCAACAAGTCAGCGTCTCCTTGTATCTCTCACCTCTCCTCTCTCTCCCTATTTTTCAAAGGACTAGATTATATCCTAATAAGGACTAATGTCTTCTAGCCCTATGAGGTAGATCTATACAAGGGGAACCTCTTGATCCACAAAAGAGAATATTGAATTAGGGTTTCAGGATGCCCCTACCCCTTGGTGTCTAGGTCTTGTTATATAGGGGTCTCCTAGCCTGCCTCCACCTTTAGCAAGCGATGTGGTACTAAAACTTCCACCATGTGTCATTATAATGCACATAGGCTATTATGGGCCGAATTCTGATTTGCTCCCAATTAATCCCGTAGCTCATGTTCTAGAGTCTTCCATTATTTGTGAAATTAATATCTTTTCATTCTAAGCTCCAAATGTAGCAAACAATATGTCATTTCGATCGCCTCAACTAGCTCTTCCTAATGGTCCACTCTAATCCATGATTTGAGAGACTTCTATTCAGTGAGAACACCAAAACTCATGGAACTGGTTAGAATCAAACCCTACAACTCGTGTTTAAGGTTCCTTTTATATCATTTCATGCAATAGTTGATGGTTATATTTGGAGTATAAGGACCATCAACAAGAAGGAAGCACTAGCTTCTCCCTGCCCTCTCCTCCCCGTGCCCTCTTTGTCCCGGCACGAGCGTTGTCATGGCTCGAGCATACAAAACCATGTGGTACATTGATGATGGATAACATCAACGTTTTACCATAAAGAAATAGAACAAATAAGAAAAAACATTAGAAGATAAGGTTGATACTAATGAATTCCACAAGTTTTGTTGCATATCTAGTTTTGCAAGCTAAATCTAAAAAATAGAAGAAAATATGAGAAATAGAAAAGCGGGAGAAAAGGACTGAAATAAGGTGATTAGTATAAATTCTAGGGGCCTAAAGGATAAAAGAAGACAACTCGAGGAAGATAGGGCCCACAAGCTAACAGGTAGGGCCAGGTGGCCTGACCTATGGGGTCGGGCGGCCATGTCTGGTGGAGACACGTGTCCATCTTCTAAAACCTTCTCACAACCGACCATGAGATCAAATCTAAGTTGTCTAATCAAGTTGGTTTGATCCAATGGCTGTGATTCATCCTATCTTGGCTATATTAGCAAGGGTAGACCTCACCCCCTAAAACTCTAATTCATTATTCATTATATCTATAGTAATTCAGAAAATAGATTGGCAACTAGGGTTTCTAGAGATTAGGGAGCTCTAGTCTTCAAGATATATAGTTTAGACAATCTATTAGAGATTCAAGGAAGAGTTCGAGCGATTGCTCAAGACTTCAAATTTTTTATTCTTGGAGATTCGATAATACATTTTATTCGATTTCTCACTATGACTTTGCTTTATTTCATTATATTACTCTTTGTTATGTTCTTAGTATATTCTAGTTTGATATTTGATATAGTTCTAGTTAATGATGATTATATGCATGAGATCGTGGACAACTGAGCTTCAATTTATAGGGAGTTAAGTCATAAAGTCATACATAAGCGTGGTGTTTAGATATGAGTTATTTGCGGATGCCATCTATATGCCGGGTCGTGGGGTAGTTCGTGGGGGTGACAACCAGATTGAGTCTTCTATAATCCTCACCCCGTAAATAGAAAATGGTAGGACATGGTCGCGTCGTAGGCTAGTTTATTTCATTAGAAATCCTCCTTAGTTGATGTTACTTATGCTATATAATTATGATTTAACTGTGCTATAGATGAGAATATTTTACCTTCTATGCTTAGACTTAATGATTGGTAGTTATTTATAAGTCTTTTACTCATAGAGTAGTTATGATTGTCTTTACTACTCCCTCCATTCCAAATTATAAGTCACTTTAACTTTCTAGGTTCATCCATTTAGTTATGTATCTAGATACAATAATGTCTAGATACATAACTAAATGGATGAATCTAGAAAAGTCAAAGTGACTTATAATTTGGGATGGAAAGAGTACATTAATTGAGTCTCTATATCTTCTCTCTAGAATACCATTATCATAGTTATCTTAGTTACCTTTACTATTACTATGATAGTTACTATTATAAAATTAGGTTAAGTTAGATCTTAGTTATATTCATTGATTGTTCCTTTGGGTTTGATATTAAAACCGAGTTAATCCTTAGTTAAGTGATACAAGCTGTGTTTCTATCTCATGCGCTTGCGGATATCTTTTCTTTATTGTGTGCATATAATAAATACCAACAATGGCCTGCACAGCATGAGGGAACTTGCGAGAACTAACCGTGCACAGATAAGGCAGAGGTCCCATCTTGTCCCCTTTGCCTCCTACAAAGAGACTTAGGCCTTGTTCATTTTGGTCGATTGGCTCCGTTCCGAGCGGATTGATTTGGCCCCGATTTTAACCTGGTTCATACTAAAATAGGCATTAGATTAAGGAATGGTTCTGGACGGATTGATCTAGCCAAGTTTTGAATCTGCCCATTTTGTATATGAAAAGGCTCAGATTGTTCCACACCTCTTGATGTCCAGAACGGAAACAACCGGATTGAGTGTCACAGGTGGATTCACTCAAACCAGATCCAGAAGTAATCTAGACTGGAATTCAATCCGACCAAAATGAATAAGGCCTTAGGGCTTGTTAGTTTCCACAAGAATGGCCTAGATTGTAGCCCAATCTATGCGGATTGGAGTGACCAGAATGAAACCAGGCCTTGCCCAGAACGGCTATTCGATTAGGCCTAGCCTGGAATGAAAATAGGCCTGGTTCATTTCCTCTCCTTCAATAAAAGGACCAGAATCGATTCGCACCCCCACAACTCCGGATTCAATCTCCTCTCAGGCCTGAAATGAGTGTGTTAGGTAAAATACTCGAACACGTTTATTGATGAATACTTAGTCACAAAGTGACCGGTACAACATGAATATTACAAGAGATGTCGGGGGGTATTTATAGGCCCCCCCTAGCTTAAGAGTTCTAGATGAATGACAAACTTTACAAATAACAAAAATTTCAGTATCTAAACTTTGGCGAAGCCAATCTCGCCATCTTCGCGTAACTTGTTTTGAACTTTACTTGCATATTTGGTCGCTGAAGGTCTTGGACAAGCCTCCCTTTTAGACTTCTTACGCAAGGAAGTTCGAACCGAAGGTCTTCATACTTCCTTCGCGGTAATTGATCTTGCAACATATCTATACTTGACTTTAATTTTCTCTTTCTCCTCCAAAGACCTTCGTATGAAACACCATTACATAAACATACTTCAAAGTTTGGGTTAGAGGTTTAGTTAAAATAAAATTGACCCCCAACAAAGACCCCCTCGTGTGGGCGAATGCCAACTTCAAAGGCATGAATCCCACGAAAGTTTTGGTAAACTTTGTGGTAATAAACGTCATCCCAAACTTTGAAGTTGGTATTTAATTTTGTCAATGTCTTCGCTAAAAGTGAGTTTTGAGAGAATTATTTTTATTTTTATTTTTATTATTTTAATTTTTTCAACGGCTAGTTTGACCGTTTTGACCAAATAGATGCTTATAAATAGCGGAGGACCCCCTGTTTTTTCTCACCTTTTCGAAGAGGAGAAACTCGCTAAAATTTTCTTTGAAGTGCGAAGGTTCTTGCGAAGGTCTTTTGAAGCGAAGGTGTTTTTGCGGAAGCTAGATTTCGTTATTGCTTCTTCTTTATACCGAAGGTGTTTATAGATTTTTTCTTGAAGTTCTTTCTTCTTTATAGATGAAGATAGTTCTTTATAAAGATTGTTTTTTTTTTTTGTTTAATGTCAATTTTCGCAGATGACGGAGGAACAAAGTGTTTCTCGTTCGTTCCGGTTACGAGAGAGAAGTTCTTGATTCGATGACGAAGGTCTCAAAGTGGAGTCGATGCTTCTCCTTCGGAGTTGATTCCGACGATGGTTATTCTTACTTTTTCTCGAAAAAGTAAGATGAAGAAGTCGATTACGCAGAGTTGGAAAAAAAAGGGTATTCCGAAAAGTGGATACTACTGCACCTGGCCGGTCCCGAAGAGACGCGTGCCCCTTCCTAAAAAAAAGATGAATGTGTTGTTTATAAGGATTTTTTCACACCTGGATTAAGATTTCCTTGCCAAGACTTTTGGAGGATGTTTTGAGAGCTTATGACATTGAGATTCATCATTTAACGCCGAATGCTATTTCTGGCTCTCTACTTTCATATGGGTCGGCGAAGCCAAGAAGTGAAGCCAAATATTAACACTTTTGTGATCTCCATGAACTTCACATTCAATATCGGAGTAAAGTTATTGATGGCAAAAGTGTTACTTATTATTTTGGCTCTTTGCAACTTTAGGACTGCTAAGGGTGCAAAACAAATTTCTCTATCCGCAAAAGAACAAATGGGCCGATGGATGGTTTAAGATGTGGTTTTACCACAAGGTTCTTTATGTCGAGGAGAAAGTTGGCGAGAATTTTGTGAAAAGGTATCCGCTTGCTGCCGAAATGCATAAGCGTGAGTTTGTTGTGAGGCCTTCTCCGAAGAAATCCCAAGCCGCAAGTGAATGCATGAAAGCTTTTAAGTTAGCGCTTAAACTCGCAGTACAAGAGACTTGGTTGAAGAATTTATTGCTGCACGAGTTTGGCCGCTTCGCCGGGGATGGAATATCCTTCGCTTTCATACGAAGGAGGTCCATGGAAAAACTTACAAGTTTCCTGATCGTGATATTGTCAAGCCAAGCGAGTTTAAGATGACAAGGATTTTGTTGCGCATTTGTAGAGCCGAGAGCCCCGCTCCGTTCTTGGTAAATATGTAAACAAGGAGAAAAAATTTATGGATGAAATTCTTGGTGAAGATTACTCCCGATTTAATCGGGTTTTCAATGTTGCTAGAATTCCATATGGAGAACGTCCTCCTCCAAAATTACTCGTCTTTGAGAAAAATGTTGAGGAAAATGACGCGAAGGATGATCCGCGAAGGGAAGAAGAGAAAGCAATCTGAGGCTTCTCACAAGATTGGTAGGGGTAGAAAGAAGACCACGGCTTCTAAGAAGCAAAAGAGAGCTAATCTTACTCCTATTGTTGATTTGTGTGATGATGAAGGGTTTGCTATAGATGAAGATTTGATGGGGATTTCAACCGATCAACTTGAGGTGAGAAAAATGTGTTTAGCTTTTGCATGCACTGGTTTGACTCCTGAGATGTTGACACCTCTTGCTCCGAATTTACAGAACTTGGCTACTCAAGGGGAAAGTAGTAAAAAATCTAGCGAAGGTATTGTGAAAGATGTTCCTCGCTCCTGGTACGACTCTTTGCTTTGTCACCTGTGTTCTATTTGAAAACTCCCGGCTGTTTTGTACGTTGATTACGATGCTAAAGTTCATCTAGGTCCTGGGGGTGAAGATATTGGTGATGACTTGAATAAGTTAGCATCTATTGCTCGAAATTTTTGCTCTTCAAAGTCTAAGACTGGTTTGAAGGATGGTGATGGTTTTGTTTAAACCGTTGATGCTTTGGCTGCGAAGGGGAATGTTTCTGCTAGAGATATCAATGTTTTGCCTTCTTCGCAGCAAAATGTTTCTGATGAGGTTGTTTGCGAAGCCACTAATGCTAAGGCTTCGAAGTTGTTGACAAAATTTTTGTGGAGACAGATAGTGAGAATTTGATTGATGAAGGGAAAACTTCGAGGAGCCAAAGTCATTGAAAAAAATCCCGAAAACTTTGAACAAGGGTACACAAATTGCCGCTATGACTTTTGAAGATTTTGACGATGATGTCTTTTGACAAGGATGTTGAGGAATCGCAACAGCGGCTTCGTCTTGAGGATTCAATTATTAACATTGATACTCAAGAAAACATTTCTTGCCCTTTAAAAAGAAGGAGAGCTTGTTGGTGAGTCGTAATTCGTAACTTACCCTTTTGATGTTATCTCGAGAAGAAGATTCTATACTTAGTTTGTTTGTTTCTCCGCAGTTAATTACTTTCCTGATGCGTCGATTTCTTCAAGAGATAAGGTTGTTGATGTTGGAAAGTTAAAAGAAGTTGCTCAAGATGTTTGTACTCCGGTAGTGCCTTCTGAAGATTTGTCTTCTATTACTGATCCTGAGAAGCTACAAAAGGTTTGGATTTACGCGCTCGAAGGTGTTAGTTTAGATTCTTTCAAGTTTATTGGAGTTGGTCTTGAGAAACTTCGGATGATGCCGAAGAAAACCGAACTCCAACTAGCGAAGTGCATTGATGATGCCTTTAGCGTTCACGACGCCGAGGCCGAGCCGGGCGAAGAAGGATCCTTTGGAACTTGCCCAGCGGTGTTTCTTTGATGTATAAGGTAATAAGAATGTCTTCGTTTAACTTTTTGTTTTGCTTTATATATATGTTTGTTATTTTTATTTTTGTTTGGTTTTATGCTTTGTAGGGTGCGCTTCTTGCACGTAGCCAACGAAGGCAATAGAAGATAGACTCGTTGCATCGCTCTTCGTGAGAAGGAGTTATTAAACGAGATTTCATCATTAAAATCTCGGGTTCTTTGAAAAAAAAAAAAGAAAGAGGCAAGGCATTCTGAAATGGCATGAGATGGATGGTCTTTATCATCAATCATGTGATACTATTAAAGAGAAGGATGCTAAACTTGTTTGAAGCAAATGAGATTATAGCTACCTTGAAGAAAGAGAAAGGTTATCTTGAGAAGAAAAAGAAAAAGAGCAAGAAGAGTTTTTTTTCTCGATGAAGTTTAACGAGAATGTGGGAGATTTGTCGCGTTATTATGAAAAATTTGGTGCGGCCCGAAGAGCCTAACTGGGAGCTTGGAGAATTTGATCCTTCTTTAGTTTGGCTGTGTCATCGGTATGAGGATCTTGGTGTTCTTGTAAATACCTTCGCCGATACCGGCGTGATGTATGCCACAAGGGCACTTCTTCATTTGATGTCCGAAGCAAAAGATCCCTTTATATGCTGAGTTCTCAAAGAGTGATTACAAGTTTCCTACCGGCCGTGGAAGCGATTAGCTCACGCACTTTCGATCTTTGTGCAAGAAATATTTTGATCAAGATTGGCATGTGAGTGGACGGAAGCTAACCGTTTTGAAAAAGTAAAGAAGAAGATGGAAGCGATAAGTTATTATTCTGTTTTTATCTTATTTTTGTGATTATTGATTTTTGTTTTCTTTTTTTCTAAATTTTGATAGATTGAGTTTGGATATATGCGGGAAGAAGAGAAGAGAAAGAAGCGCTTGGAGGAGGAGGCACTCAAGGCTCGCGACGATGATGTCTGTGAGAGAGATTTGTAGATGTAGATGTAGTTCTTCCTAGGTTTTTGTTTTGAGAGGCTTTGTGAGGGAACTTTTGTAAGTTAAGTTGATATTTGGTGATGTTTTTAAGCGAGATGCATCCCGCGCGCCGGTGTTTCAAGCGAAAGCCTGCGCAGGATGTTGCCACTATTATGCCTTTGATGATAGCTAGAGGAAATTACGTGTTTGAACCTTCCGAATTTTTGGAATGTCGAGAATCGGTGGTGAAGTAGACGTTGATTCCTTTATTGGAAGTAAACTTGAAGGTTCGAAAACTAACTATGGAAAACCTCGAAGTTATTGATTTTAGTAACTTTACAGGTGAGATGATGTTTGATTTGATGTAAAGTTATGTTTTGGAAAAGTTGTGTTTTGAAAAAGTCGTGTTTTTTATGTTTGTTTAGTCGTCGGAGGGCTCAAGTGCTTCTCCGAATTATCTCTCCGAAGATGTTTTGAGGCAAGAAGTGGATAATATAGTTAATGAGGCTCGGAGGGACTATTGGTGGAAGTGGCGAATGTTGTTATTTCGAAAACAATGATTTGTAAATTATATTTTTGTAAAAACGTGATTTGGTTTTGAATGATTGTATACAATTTATTCGTGATGTAATAAAGTATTTATTGTTTAGGGAAAGTTGTTATCCCTTTTGATTTTTGTAAATATAAATTGACAAGCTTTTGTTTATGAGATATACAATTTTTTCCCTTTTGGAATAAAAATGTCGTCCCCCTTTTTTTTACGAAGGTAGAGTGATAACTTTGCTTCACGAAGTATGTGAAACTTTTTTCCTTTAGGAAATGAAAAAACGTCGTCCCCTTTTCTTTTTGAGAAGGTGGAGCGACAATCTTCGCCACGGTAAAAATTTTTTTCCCTTAGGAAATGAAAAACGTCGTCCCCTTTTCTTTTTTGAGAAGGTGGAGCGACAATCTTAAACTACGGTATTAAATTTTTCTCTTAGGAAATGAAAAACGCCGTCCCCTTTTCTTTTTGCGAAAGGTGGAGCGACAATCTCCGCTTTATGGCGTATTAAATTTTTCCCTTAGGAAATGAAAAAACGTCGTCCCCTTTTCTTTTTGCGAAGGTGGAGCGACAATCTTTGCTTACGGTATTAAATTTTTCCCTTAGGAAAAAACGCCGTCCCCCTTTTCTTTTTGCGAAGGTGGAGCGACAATCTTAAACTACAGTATTAAATTTTCCCTTAGGAAAAAACGTCGTCCCCCCCTTTTCTTTTTATGAAGGTGGAGGCGACAATCTTAAACTTAAACTACGGTATTAAATTTTTCCCTTAGGAAATCGTAGGTAGTAATTTTTGAGAAAATTGCACCTACTTTTGTTTTATTCGCCGATGTAAGAATGTTATGTTCTTCGGCGTTTGTTTTTATGAATTGACATAGAATGTAAAGGAAGCCACGTTTGGGGAAACTACTTTCTCATTTATATTGATATGAGAATTTACAGTAGAGATTGCCTCGTTAAAAACCACTCACCTGCGAAGGGCTTCACCTGCGAAGGGCTTCCCACGAGTGGAAAAAAAGAGTGCAGCTCTTTACAATTGAAATGTAAATTTTGCTTGAAAGTAAATGATACTTTCTATCTATTTACATATTTACAAAAGAAGCTCTTTTCTTCTAAGGATAGTACTTACGAAGGTCTTGGATATTCCATGTGTGGCTCAATTCCTCTCCCTTTAAAGTTTCCAAGTGATATGATCCCGGCTTGTTTGATTTTGAGATGATGAATGGTCCTTCCCACTTTTGCTGGAATTTTCCTACTGTGTCCTCATTTCTTTTTCTTTTGAGTACGAAATCTCCCCGGCTGAAGTTCTCTCCGATTACTTTTTATTGTACCATCTCGCTTGTTTTACGCGATACTTGCTTAAGTTCTCGCAAAGCTTCGTTTCTTTCTTCTTCAAGTAAGTCTTTGCTTGTCTTTAAATCTTCTTAAACTTATCATTTGTACATTCAATCTTGGACCTTCGTATTGAAGTTCTTTCGAGTCATAGCTTCGTCTCCATATAGGAGTCTTGTAATACCCGGTTTTAAGGACAAAACCAGATACACACCATATGTGAGCCCAGGAAGTCAAATCTCACATATAGTCACAATTAAAGGTAATATCAAAACATAATGGTCAATAAATAACGAACTTATTATAAAAACATAACCTCAAAGCGTGAACAACGGACGAGACACTCCGATCTTGGGATGAAGCCTCCACTCCACGAGGGACAAAGCGACCGGGTTGACCACAAGCCCGACTCCTTCAAAACTCTAGCACTTTCGGGCAATCTTCCCGGTTTGAGTAGAAAATTGCAAGGATGAGTCCATGTCGAACTCAGCAAGAATAGCAAGGCAATATCTTACCCATATCCCATTATCATTGTAACATAATAATGTAGATCATAAACGATAAATTATGAACTATTAAACAAGCATAGGTCATCATCTTAATGCAAAGGTTCCAAGGCCGCTCATGACCGTGAGCACGGCTGATATACCAGTTTTACTCTGCGCAGAGGTGTACACTTTCACCGTGAGCCGTGAATTGCCCTACGTGCACGAGGCCCGCCGACCTCTAGACCCACTACAAGGAGGTAAGTCCGCGGGGTTCACTATGAAGTCTTTCAAAGGTTCGTCTAACAAGCTAGGGCCGCTAGGTATCTTCCGTCAATCAGCGTGCGATACACCGCAGCCGATCCACGGGTGCGGGCAGTTCCGTGTGATACAACCCTCCACGGGGATCCACGATCTGTTTTACCCTAACGCCTTTTCGGTAACCATTAACAAGTTAAACAAGGTCCTCATCTCGAACTAAAACCAGAGCCCATTAGCCCTCGCGTTTGTATGCTTGTTTTCACGGAGACGCTAATACGCACAAGTCCATATGTTGCTAAACAATTCACATTTAGCGTCTAGTGCATAAACATTAATCAAGTCATATGATCATGGTTTAAAGTTAACATATCCCAATACTATACTTGCCTTAATATCGATGCTTCTTCAAGTCCAAAACTCCAAGAGAAATCCTTCTTCACTTCCAAAGCTCAAGACAAATCCTTCTTGATCAATAACTTCGGATCACCACGTAAAGCTCACCGTCTCTACTTGATTCCAAACAAGTAACACACAACCAAATTGGGCCAATCATGCATAACAAACAAAGCTATAATTAGAACAGTACACCAATAGTAGAAAATCAAGTTGAAAAGTTTGTAAACATATTCTACACGTCTCTACGATAACATCGATGTAAAGATCACTGAAATCTGAGCTAGAACGGCGAAGATACGCATTTTACAAGTTTCACATAAATAAAATAATAAATTAAATGTAAACTGATTTTTGATGGAAAGGAAAAGAAACATGGCAACTTCAGTCGGAGATCATTGCCGTGATAAACATGAAAGATACAGTGGAATTGATTTGTCAATGGAATAAAAGATACGTAAGTATATGTGTATTAGCATGGTATTTCTAGATTTATTTTTGTATAGAAAAATGACAACAAATAGCATGTGACGTGATGATGGTGTCAACAAGCTAACTAGATCAAATCATGAAAAAGGTACGGCCAGGCTGCCAAGGTTTGCTGCCTGCCGGTGACCGTACGTATATGTTCAGAGTTATCATGTATTTTCGTAATTGTTTCTCTGAAAGAAAACGGCAAGAAATCGTATCGATGTCAGCACGATGTCATCAAAGCTAGATATGACACCATCAAGCTAGCAATCTAGCAAGCAAGGCACGATGCAAACGCATGCTCGGCGAGACTTGAGAGCATCGACTGGCTACTGCAGTTCACAACGGGCAAGGAGATGATGGAGAACTCACAAAGAGGTTCAGGTCGAAGCAAACAGGGACGTGACGGCAACAACGAATGCAATGTTAGAGCGGAGCGCCACTTCGTTCTGTTGCGGATAAGAAGAAAAGAAACAAAGTGATGACAAGATCGACATCGATCTATGATCAAGACAGAGCAAGATGACGTTACTTATTAGATGTGCTCACCATCAATCCTTTAGCAGGCGAAGAACAGCGCAGACGTGTGCTCGACTTGACAAGAAGATGTGGTTCACGTGGACAGACAACACGACCTCGAGAAGCAGATCGTCGGTGGCACGGAGATGAACTGCATACGGCGACGGAACAAGAAGAGCGAATGGGACGGCGCCTCTGCAAGGTTCGGCGAGCGAAACAAAGCGAAGCAGAATAAGAAAACGACCTCAGCGAGTGCGCCAGATTCAAACAACGGAGAGATCAGCGACATGCTTACGGTGGCGCTGAGGCTGCGGGATCGACGAAGCCGAGCTTGAGAGGAAACTCAACAATGGCGGCTAGGGTTCCACGGGCTGCGGCGATTTTCACCTGGCGGCTGCTTTGATTAGGGTTGCCAAAGACGGAGCGGACGCGGCCACTCAGCTTATAAAGGACGCTGGTACGCCACATCAAGGGAAGGAGGCTGGGTTCGCGGGACAGCGCGCGACGCGCTGCGTACAGGCGAGGCCGGGTTCGAGTCCGGTTCGAGCACGAAGAGGAAAACAGCAACGCTGTCAGGTTGGGTCGTGGAGGCAGTCAGACAGCGAGGCAGGAAGGTGATGCTGCGTGCTGCTCGGCCTCGGTTGGAGTCGTTGTCGAGTCCGACTCGATGAGGAAGAAACGGCGACGCTGGCCAATAGGTCCCCTGGCAGCAGCGAACCAGAGAGGGCAAGTGATGGCAGCGTTGCTGCACATATGAGGTAAGGCCATTGGGCTGGCACCTTGGCCCAGGAAAAACGGGATCGGGCCAAAGAAGAAATGCCACCAGGCTAAGAAAAAAAAAAACAACAAGGTGATGGCAAGCGACGAGAGCTGCCAGGTCAAATTGAACAACAAAGAGAAAAAGGAAAAGGAATCCCTTTTTCTTTTAATTTTCACAGCTTTTAAACACATTTGCAAATTACTTTGAAACAAATTTCAATTTCAACAAAAATAGAACACCACAAAAAAATATATGCAACAGCATGGATGCTCATACATGTGTCTAGGCCTTATATTTGATTTTAATTTCATAAAAATTATTATTTTCCTATATTCCAATGCTCACAAAATTCGTAAATAAATCAATTTAACCTATTTCCAAAAATTACAAAATTTGGGGGTGTTACAAGTCTGAATGGTGAAAACTTTGTTGATCTTGTGTTTGTCGTATTGTGACTCCAAACTATTACTGGGAGTTCTTCGATCCACATTCCTTTTGGTAATCCCACAAGGTTTCTTGATATTCCCCGTGCAAATTATTCCATTTGCTCTTTCAATTGCTCCGTTTGATTGTGGATGTTTTATCGATGCAAAGCATAGTTAGATTCCAAGATTTGTACAATATTCTCTCGAAATCTTCGCTATCAAACTGTGCTCCATTGTCCAAGGTGATGTGCCTTGGGACTCCAAATCTGCAGATGATATTTTGCCATAAGAACTTTTTCATTGTTGCTGAGGACATGTTTGTTACTGGCTTCGCCTCAATCCATTTTGTGAAATAATCAACCGCCACGATTTGCATATTTGAAGTTTCCTTGAGTTTGTGGCAACTTTCCAACGATATCTATTCCCCATCTTGCTAATGGCCAAAGCTGGTTCTATTTGTTGGATTGGATTTGCTGGTGCATGTGTCTTGTTTGCTGAAATTTGACAATTGTGACAAGTCTTGATTATTTCCTTGCTATCTTTTTGAGATGTTGGCCAATAAAAACCTTGCCCGAAGGCTTTTCCAAATGATTGATCTTGGTCCAAAGATGAATTCCATAAGTTCCATTGTGAATTTCTTGTAATATTTCCTTTCCTTCTTCGCTTGAAACACATTTCAGCAATGGTTCGCATATGCCATGCTTGTAAAGTTGATCATTGATGATTCTCGTAATTCCTTGTTTTGTGCTTCATTCGATTTCATCAACTTCGTTTTTCTAGTTCATAGAAACCTTTGAGGAATGCTATTATTGCTGATCTCCAGTCTTCGCCTTCTATGATGTGAATGTTTCTTGGTTCTTCCATCTTTTGCTTGAATTGATGATTACGATAATACTTGATAAAATACATCCGGTGGTAATTTTATTTTCTAAGCCGCAGCTTTTTGCGATTATGTCCGCCTCTTCGTTGTTTGTTCTTGAGATGCTTCTTAATGTGAAACCTTCGAAGTGCCTTTCTTGGTTTCTAACATGTTGTAGATATTTTGCCAACTCGGGATCTTTTGCTTTGTAGCTTTTTTTATATGTCCCGCCACAACTTGTGAATCTGTTTTGATCGGTAATTTTGGATTCCCATTGCTCTTGCCTTGCAAAGCCCCCCGCAAGAAGATCGCTTCATATTCCGCAAAGTTGTTTGTGCATTTGAACTCTAATCTTGCTGCATATCTCATTTTTATTCCCGATGGTGAGGTTATGATTGCAGCCACTCCCGCACCCTGAGGAGCCCCATGCGCCATCGCAATTGATTGTCCATTCTTGACAAATCATTGTCCATTCTTGCGCTTCTTTTTGTTCTTCTAAGTTTGAAGTTGGAGTTCAATCTGCAACAAAGTCTGCCGAGAACTTGTGATTTGATTGCTTGTTCTTTTTTGAATTCTATGAAATATTGTGATATTTCTCGCCGCCCATTTTCCTAATCTTCCGATGACTTGCAACTTTGTAGAACATCTTTGAGGGAGTGATTTGTTGGTATTTTGACTTTGTGTGCCTAAAAATAGTGCTTCAATTTTCTTGTTGCCATTAGTACCGCGTATGCTATCTTCTCGATCTCTCGAATAGTATATCTTCGATCCCGAGAGAGCCTCGGATACAAAGTATATTGGTTGTTGCTTCTTGGTGTGCTCTTCTATATTTTCTTGCACGAGTATTTGCACTTACGCATTTTTGATGCTTTGAGATGTATAACAACAATTCTTCTTGTGGACTTGGGCTTGCCAAAGTTGTTGGATTAGACAAATAGTTCTTTATCTCTTCAAGGCCTTTTGCTGCTCTTCACCCCATGCGAAGGTTTTGTTTGAGTTTTTAATGCTTGGAAGATTGAGAAACTTTTCTCACCGACTTTGATATAAATCGCTTTAAGCGAAGCCAATCTTCCTGTTAGTTTCTCGAATGTCTTTGATGCTTTTTGGAACTTGTGTTTCCATCACCGCTTTGACCTTCTCCGGATTTGGGTCGATTCCTTTTGATGATACAACACATCCCGAAATTTTGCCTTTCTTGACCTCGAAGGTGCATTTCTCCTGGTTGAGCTTCAAGTTTGCTTTTCTCAAGGTTTGAGAAGGTTTCTTTGAGATCTTCGATATGCTCTTCTCTTTTCTTGCTTTTCACAATTACATCATCAACATATGCGAGCAAATTTTTCCCCAATTGATCCTTTAGTACTTGTTGAAGTCATTCTAATGAAACTTGACCCGACATTGCGAAGCCCCTCACCCATTATTTGGAAACAATATGTGCCAAATGGAGTGATAAAACTTGTTTTTTCTTCGTCTTCTTTTACTCATCCAAATTTGATGATAGCCCCTGAGAAGCGCCTAGAAAACTTAACATTTCACTTCCTGCTTTATTGATCGACTAGTGTGTCAATTCTTGGTAATGGAAAATTGTCTTTTTGGGCAAGCTTTGTTTAGATCTGTGAAGTCGATACACATTCTCCATTTCAAGTTCTTTTTCCCCGACCATGACTATGTTTGCCAACCATGTTGTGAATCTGACTTCTCTTACTTATGACCTTCGCGTCCAATAGTCTTTGTACTTCGACTTTTGCAGCAAGTGTTCTATCTTCTGAAAGTTTTCTTAACTTCTGCTTCTTTGGCTTGTAACTTGGGCCTATGTTTAGTTTGTGTTCGATGATATCCCTGCTGACTCCTTCTAAATCTTTTGCTGACCAAGCGAAGACGTCTTGATTGATTCTCAAGAAGTTTATAAGATTCTTTTCTTCTTCTTCACCGAGATCATTTGCAATGATGACTTTTCTGTCTGGTAGCATTGGATCTAGCGTAACTTCTTTTGTTTCGTTCTTGGTGTAAGTTTTCACTTTCTTCCGAAGCTTTGCATTTTCTTTTTCTTCTTGCTCTTCTTTGTCTTCGATGTTGAGAATATTTCTTTGAGCTGGTCTTGAATCTTTTTCTATACCTCTTGCTTCTGTTTGATCTCCATGAATTGTGATTATTCCGTTTATTGCCGGAATTTTCATGCAAAGATATGAGTAATGGATTGCTGCTTCAAATGCGTTGAGACTTCCTCTTCCAAATATTGCATTGTATTCACTGTGCACTTCAACAACATCAAATGCAATTTGTTCTGTTCTTGCATTGTTTACTGTCCCAAATGATACCGCAACACAATTCTTCCTATTGAATTTATTCTTCGCCTCCAAATTCAACCAATGGATATTCTCGCCCTCCCTAGGCTTTTTTTCTCGTCGATTTGCATTGCATCTAGAGTTTTTAAAGAGGATATCTGGCTGAACTTCCTCCATCAACCGAATTTTTGTTACCGACCATCCTTCTATGTTTGCCTCGATGACCATAGCATCCATGTGAGGAAAATCTTTTAGTTTCATATCTTTCTCTCGTAAATGTTATTGGTTGATGTGACCACTTCGTCTTTTTTGTATGGACCTTCCATTGAAATTGAGTTTATTCTTCGGAAGTAGTTTCTTTTTTCATTGTTTGTTTCATACTCCATGTTTGTTTCCTCCGAGATTGTCAATATTCTGCCTCGCTTGGCATTATTGTGTTGATTTGCGAAGTGGCTGGGGAGTTGTTGCCTTGATTGATTGTAGGATTATTTGTCATTGATGCTTCGGTTGTTGAATTGG
This sequence comes from Hyparrhenia diplandra, assembly GCA_015847255.1. NCBI lineage: Eukaryota > Viridiplantae > Streptophyta > Magnoliopsida > Poales > Poaceae > Hyparrhenia > Hyparrhenia diplandra. The sequence goes on along the minus strand of JADLZK010011252.1, from coordinate 118,728 downwards.
CATTTGTCCCCATGGTATTGCAGCCCGAGGTTGGCAATTGTAAATTGGTGGAGGTCCCGGTAATGCTTGATGCGAAGGTCCCTGAATTTGTATGGGGATTATATCCTTGGTTGTAACATCCCCGGCTCAGAGAATTTTGATTGACTTAAAAAGTTGATTGTCTTGACTTTGTATGCTTTTGCTTTCTTGTTGGACTTCGTCAATGCTTTTCTTTATTACAAGGCACATTTTTGAAGTGGGCAAAATATTTCTTCGGGTTTTAAAGGTCTTCGCTCGCCAAATCTTGCTTGATTGAAACCTCCTCCTAATTATTGTTGGTGCCTCTGTTTTGATATTGGCTTGCCGGTCTTGGCCTCGCTTGGTCATTATTGATTGCATTTTCTCCACTTTGCTCGTTGTTAATTTGGTTCACGCGTTGTGGTGGTTGATACTGATATTGCCTTCGCTCATAGTTTGGAGTTTTGTATTGATTGAATTGATTGTTGGTCTTCGCTTGGTTTCTTTCAAAGTTTTCTTCTTGATTCTCTTTACGTAGTCATCATCGATTTTGCATATTTAAAATTCTTCATAGAGTTGAGCAAAATGTTTTTGGTCTTTCTCTTTTCGGATGTGATGATAGTTGACTTGCTCTTAATCCTCGATGGTGGTCGCTATGATGACCACTTTATCCGCACATCGGTATCCGAGTTTTCATTTGGATGAATCTTTTATAATACTTGATCAATGGTTCTTTTGGATATTGCTTGATGTCAAATAGGTCATCACTTGTTAACTTCGGTGTGTTGAAATCCTTAAAAATCAACTAGCAAGTTTGTCCTTAATTGTTCCCGGCTTTTTGATTGACCTTGGTTTGAGCGAAGAGTACCATTTTTGTCTTTGAACCTTTCATTGCCATTATGAGTGATTTTGCTAATGTTGATTCATCTCCTCCTGAGGCAACTGTAGCTTCGAAACTCATAAGAAATTGCCTTGGATCTGTGAGTCCTTCATATGTTGGGATTATGTTGAACTTAAACCCTTTTGGCCATTTTGCTATTTGCAAATCAATTGATAAAGGAGACTCTGTGTCAATTGCTATTGTGATCTTGTCTTGTTCTTTTTCTTTCCTTGTGTTGTTTGTTTGAACTTGGCTCCTCAAGGTTGATGACTTCTTTTTCTTGTTTTTCAAGTTCTTCATTTAGTTTGCTTAATCTGGCCGGCTTCTTCAATTCTCTTTGGCTATTGTCTTTTCTCTTGTCGTTGTCCGCATTCTTCAAGTTCTTTTTCTTTCCTTGCTAAGTTTTCTTCAAGTGCTTTGAGCCTTTGCTCTTTGCTCTCGTTGTCTTATGATCTTGATTTTTCCCTTGCTTCTTCAATTTCTTCATCTTGTTCGTCTTCTTGTGATCTTGTTTCTTCTCGGCGAAAACTTGTTTCTTTGGCCTTCCCATGTCTTTAGTTGGTCGTGGGAATGCTCGAGCACACACAAACGGTGGGCGCCAAGATGTTGGGTAAAATACTCCGAACACGTTTATTGATGAATACTTAGTCACAAAGTGACTGGTACAACATGAATATTACAAGAGATGTCAGGGGGTATTTATAGGCCCCCCTAGCCGTAGTTCTAGATGAATGACAAACTTTACAAATAACAAAATTTCAGTATCTAAACTTTGGCGAAGCCAATCTCGCCATCTTCGCGTAACTTGTTTTGAACTTTACTTGCATATTTGGTCGCGAAGGTCTTCGCACGAAGCCTCCCTTTTAGACTTCTTCTCAAGGAAGCTCGAACCGCCGAAGGTCTTCATACTTCCTTCGCATGTAATTGATCTTGCAACATATCTATACTTGACTTTAATTTTCTCTTCTCCTCTAGTGACCTTCGTATGAAACACCATTACATAAACATACTTCAAAGTTTGGGTTAGAGGTTTGGTTAAAATAAAGTTGACCCCAACAGAGTGACACACAATGTGGATCCACTAGTTTTCGAGCCCGGATTGATTCAGGCCCTAGATTGGATAAGATGGAAACCAAAAAGCCCTTAAGGAGTTAAGGTAAGAAATGTTGGGGCATTCAGGTCCTGACTATAAGGGTTTGGTGGGTGGATTTGCACTTGATCTCCTTTTTGTATGCTTTGGTGCCTTGTGGCCATCGACGCGTAGTCTAGAGCCCGACATTGGTTTGGGTCTAGACTATGTTTCTTTATATATGAGCTCAAGATTGACTAGTTTGATGCGAATCCTACCAAGTGTTGATCGATTTACATATGGATTTGTGATGCATATGCAAAGTCACGGTGTTGAGCTTCACAATGACCAAGGGGCCATGACACAGTATTTCTAATCAACTTGCATCTCTATCAAAAGTACGATCTATGTCTTTGGTTGTAGAAAAACTTGGAACACATTTGACCTGTGTACACTAGCATAGGAGTGCCATTTTTCACTTAACGACATTTGGTTGGACTAATCTTTGGACTACCATTGAACATTAATTGCATTTCTAAAATCATTCTACCGTGGAACTTCTGCATCTTTTCTAATGTCTTTGGTCCGGATACGAATGCTAACTTTACCACTTTAGGGGTGAGGCATGCTTCTACTATTTTTTTCATATGCATATATAACTTTGCTATGTAATATTTATGATTTCAACCTTGTATCATGTTGTACTGAAATTAGAAATTTCCTCCATATATGATTAGTTTATATAAAAGTAAAAAATCATAAGAATTAATAAAACAAATAGTTCAAATGCAACCAAAAGATTATATAGAAAGTAGCTATCTGCATTTTAAAGCTTCACACATTGAACAAAGTAATATGCTACTGGTATGAAGTGGTGACAAAGGATCCAATTTTGGTCATGACATTTGTGATAGTATTTTTGCATCAATTGCAGGATTTTTTTTTTCCTTTAGGGTTATCTAAATTAGATGGAGATGATGACCAATATTTAATATTCTTCTTGTTGTCTTTATTGTTTTATTGTCCCATTGTTTGGTTACATATTAATTCTGGAGTTGTTTGCATCGATAGGACCCTTTGCCTTTTGATACATTCATGTTGTTGTGTTCTGAAATTACCAGTTTTCCAACACAAAAGCTGAAACAATTTTCTTTGTTGGCGTACTATATAGGGGTAGACAATAGACCCTCAAAAAGGCACAACTGGTAAGGTTTAATATCATGGTATTTTATTCTCTGCAGCCCATCTCTACTTGTGGTAAAATTTGTTTTGTGAAATGATACATGTACATGCTTGGTTGAGCTATTATGCCTACAAAGATGTAGGAGACCGTGCCACAATCAAATGTTCTCGAGGCTTTTTGAGTACCCTTAATGTGGTCTTATGCTATGCCAACCAAATGTTTGTTGAAAGGTTGCCTATTTAGTGACAAGAGGCAACTCTCAGGTCATGTAGTAATGGTACTGAAAAACTATATCCATCATGTCATATTTTATTAGTATCTACCACCGACTAAAAGTTTTTGGTCTGCAAGCTAAAAGTTATATCTACATCAAAGAGGATGTCTGAAATATTAGTCCTAATTCTAGCAATCCCGCATGCTACCCTGAATTTGCCTATGCTATGCTTGCTTGAGGCAGGAGCACACATGTACGACCATAACCTAGTCCTCAAGTTATTTTTTTTTTTCGTTCGGATTCTTGAAGAAGCAAAAGAACATGGTCTACATGAAAGATGGAGTGATAAAAGGTGTGGTGCACAAAATATTATAACAACTAATCCTATTAAATCTGCTAAAAGTACATGGTGTACAAGAAAAATGTGTAATTCATATTGCTTCATGATGGCTTGAATTTCCGTGAGTTGTAAATATGCAAACGATCTATGAGCCTATAACTTGAAGTCTTCTAAGTTGATTATGAAGATCCACATGCAAACCATCTCCTAAAAGAGAGGTGCCAATAAATGCATTTCATATCTCCCCACTAAGGCCTCCCCGCTCTTGACCGATAACAAACAATTGAGGGAACTTTCCAGCCAAATACACTTGTCCACACCATCTATCATGCCAAAAACTACTAAACTGACCATTTCCAATTATCATAGATCTCACTCTTAGATAGATATGTTTGATTTTCAATAGATCATTCCACACAGGGGAATCTCTGTTGTTCTTGAGATTTGTGATGTCTCCCTTCTTTAGATATTTCCTATGCACAATTTCTTTCCACATTCCAAATTCATTCTCAAGTTTCCACCACCACTTACAAAATAAGCTGATATTGATCTTTCTAAGGTCCTTAATCCTAAGCCCCTTTCAACATTGGTGTAATATTCTTTACTCAATTGACCAAATGGTACTTCCTTTTGAACTTACGAACCTGCCAGAAGAACCTTCTCCTACAATGTCCACCTTAATTGTGCATAGTGCCGATGTCCACCAAGACGCTGACGCCTGTGCCTGAAATGATGTGGATAAGGTAGAGGGATTGAGTGCCACGTATCGGGGAGTCAGGGTTCCCGATTAGGAACCTGAGGTCGGCGCCATCAGTCGCACTATCGTCGTTGTCGACAGTGTCTAGTCATTGAAGATCATGATGTCGAACATGTGCTTGCACTTGTGACCATGTGAGAAGGGCTCATCGTAGTTGAAGCACAAGCCACGGCGCCCGCGCTACCTCACTTGGCGAAGGAGCCGCTTGAATGGCTAATTTGGTGTAGTCGGGGTCATCGTAGGTGTCATCGCCACCGGCCGGGACACCTACTGAGGCGCCAGAGGCACCTTGCCTTCTGGTAGGCCAACAACTTGCCGATGTTGTAGAGGATGGCGAACTGCGTTCGACGCCTTCGGCGAAAGTGACATGGCCTTCGTTGACATTTCTTAACGCAATCACCAAAAAGGCAATCACGCTTAGAAATGCCTATTGGTAATCGAGCGAACCGCCAAAAAGGCGAGAGTGCCGAAAAACCAAAGGTTGACCTCCCACGATGACTTCACCGGAATTGTTACATTCCAAAGAATATCACCACAGATGTCGGGTGGCATTCTGCGTAACGTTCTGTAACAAGTCCGCAAGCGCACGGAAATACCGTTGTAGCATTTCACCCGGAGATATTCAGGGTATCGTTATTTATATTTTTTCCAAGGGAAGGCAAGGTGTAGGATTCTAGCAGGGGCATGAACAAGACGTCATGTCCGTGCGCTTGACCAATACTCAATGCAGGGGATAAGTCATGATAGTTCATAAGATAGTGTGACACACACTTGGGCCAACCTCAAGGATAAAAGGAAAATAAAGAATAAAGAATATTCCTAAGTGAAGCGTGCATTCCTAATGTATAGTCAGCAAAGAACAAGTTAATGATCATGCAAACATAAATGACTAGAGTTTTAGGTTGAGAGTGAGATGGACGGGGAGACCTCCCGGTACCATCCGCCCAATGGAAGGCATTTACGAACTCCTACATCACATACGAACGTGGAGGGATTACAAGGGATGGACAGGGCTGTCACAACCCTGCCGCCTACCCTCACGACCGTGGCATGCTCTCATATCCGAAGGTCCCCGCTCATCCGGGCACCATGCCCGCATGTTAAGGTACATCCCATGTCCCCCGCGGACTCTCACCCTACGGATGAACGAGCTAGAACATGGACAAGCCCGAAGACCACAATGAACCGCCATCTCAGCACAACTCTTACTCTACTCAAATACATGGCACGAATGGTTAAGCCTAAAGTTCTATACGACTAACCACGACATAGGAACTATAGTCTAGTTCTTCTATCATGATCGTGTCGAGAACAACATGTCAAGAATATAACATAGAGACTATATGCTAGTTCATATGTCAAGTCTATAACATGAATATACTCTAGCTCTATTGCACAACTAAATAAGAACAAGACTTGGGAAGAAACCATAAATGTGTTCATACCGAAATTCCTTTCTCCCAAGTACAAGCTCTCTCCAATGAAGCTTAGCCTTGCTCCAAATGCTACTAAAGCTAAAAGAACTAGAGAGAGGTGGAGTAGAGAAGAGTGTGGTGAGTGAGGAGGCTCCAAATGGTGTGTGTTGAGAGAGGGGGAGAGGCCCTCTACTTATAGGATGAGAGGAGGGGGCTAAGTGCTAATGTTACACCATGAATGCACCAAACCGATGTCCTCCAGCGGTCCACGTTCATCGAACCGGCCCGATCCACCCCGCACCGACGGTTTTGGCACTTAATGTACCGCCTCGCCAAAGTTGGGCCCGAACCGCCATATTTTGGGTGCGGGCGCCCCGGGGTGCGGCCGCCCCTTGGGTGCGGCCGCACCCTTCCTAGCCCTGCTCGCCCGTGCTTTGGCGGGCCGTCGTCATTGTCTCGAAAAGTTGTGGGGTGGCGTTTTGCTCAGCCCGATTTTGGCGTTTTGGTCCGTTTTATCCCCTGGGCTTGTAATCTTAAAGTACGCTTTCGTGGTCGCGCCTTTTGGTCATATTTCCACCGTTTTTATTATAAATCCCGCAAAATACATTTGGGACACTACAAGTGGAAATATGGGAGTAATAAATGTATATGAGTATGATAATGTATAGTTTCACCCTCTTTATGGTAGAATGTTGACGTTAAAAATGTGTCGTTAGTGACCGTCAACACCTTCTCCATGTCCTGGGGGTCCTATAGTTTGTCGTCGGTTTTGAGGGGCTCACCGAGCCCACAACTTTGTAGATATTGACTTGTTGCTATTCCTCCAGGTGCTCGGTGCGTGCCATGTGCACTAGGAAGCACACCTAGTGTACTCATCGATGGTTCCAGTCTTGTAGAGGGATTCCACTCCCCTAGGGGGTTGCGTCGTGTCACCAGTCCGAAGCACTCGTTGACGTACCGAGAGAAGCACGCCTAGTGCGACTGCATTCTCCCCGCGGCTCGCGCATGTACCATTGTTGTTGCCCCCTATCGATGATGATAGGAAGCATAGCAAACACTCTCCGTAGAAGGTGTTCCTTGGCCCTTGAAGAACTGTTCGCATTTGTGCTCCCCTTGTCAGATGATAGGAAGCATAGCAGACGTGCTCCGTAGTAGGTGTTCCTTGGCCCTTGAAGAACTGTTCGCATTTGTTGAGCCAGGGCAGCGGGTCATCCTTGTCATCATACGTCGGGAACAACAACTGGTGTAGGCGAGGAGTGTGTCCTAGGAAGGTCTCTGGCGGGTTCCTAGCGACTAGGAGTGGCATCGCCGGCTTTGACACTGACGGTGGTGTTATCTTCGGGGGAGTTGTGTTGACAGGAACCAACTTCATATAAAATAGCATCAACATGTATCACTACTAGGGATGTTCTCACTGATGACGTTCGTCATTCGTCACTGAAAGTGCCAAAATCGTTAGACAAATGCATCTGTGACGAGTTTTTGACGAAACTCATCGTCACTGAGGTCGCATCACATTTGACAATGTGTGACGAAATGACAATTTCCGCCATAGATGTGCTTCCGTCTATGATGAAGGGTCGCCATCGCAGAAATGCTACCTTCTATGACGCTTGGCTTTGGTCATGGATATGCCCCTCTTTTCATCACTAGACTCCGTCTGTCGGGCATCTTGACAACGCCATTAACGGCGTTTGTGCATCCTATGACGTTTTTTTTCGTCAAAAGTGACCGTTTGCATGGGAACCAACAGTGTTTGCCACGTAGGATGAGGACGTGGTGCATGACGTGGCAGCTGACGTGGTGAGTGACGTGGCAGCTGTAGTGGTGGTTTTCATAGACCCACGTGGACCAATTACGATCGCCACCTTTCGGTTTTAGCCTATTGGCTATTTATATCTTGTAATCGGCACTTTGAGAAGGCAAGCAAAGTATTACCCGATAAATCTCTCTCCCAGTGTCTCTCAAGCGCCTAGTGCTGCTACCCTAGAATCAAGCCTATGGTAGAGAGGTATAACCTCACCGGAGAAGACGAGCTCAATTAAAACTAAAATAAGGGTATAAATGAATATTTATGTAGAACTAGGGGCTTTACTAACTCAAATTTCCACGAGTTTTTGGTGACAAACATATATTTTTGTCGACGTGTTCGAGCATCCTAACGTGAGAATCTGTAACAATAGAGAAGCAAGTTTGCAGCCATTCAAGATTTGACATGCCATTGCAGAATCGGATCGAAAAAAAAAAACGTGGACAAGCATGAATTAGAAATACAAGAAGCTGTATTACACATCTTATAGTATATCTTTTATAGCCCAATTAAAACTAAAATAAGGGTATAAATGAATATTTATGAGAACTAGACTTTACTAACAATTTCCACGAGTTTTGGTGAATTATATATTTTTTCAGGGATTAACGGGAAAAGGCCCACCTGCACCCCATACGATGAAGGACGGACCGTGAAGCAACTTAACTTGAAACCCACGTAAGAAGACCCCCCGAAGCCCCGGCGGGACTGGGCCCCCCACTGTCGCCTCTTGTTCTATGTCGGGGCCCCCGGTCGCCCTCTTGATGTCGGTTCACAACCGCCATTGAGGGTCAATCCATCCATTCATCAAGGTCGGTTTCATCCAAGGGCTACGGTTCATCGACCCCGCTATATAAGCATGCCCCGGCGCCCCCCCAGTGTGATGGTTCATTAGTTCATTACTCCATCAACTCAACCTGATCAACAGCCTATGCCCTAGCCTCTAATTAGAAGAGCTCTAGATCTAGTTGAGAGAGAAGATTAGCAAGTTGAGAGACTAGTTCATAGCTCCCTGCGAGAGTAGCTAAATCTAGTCTTGTTTGAAAGATAGAGATTGAGTGGAAGGAGAAGTAAGGGGAAGCTCAACCTATCGGTGTCTCCTCTTCTTCGCTTGTACCTCCGGGATCAAGCCTCCATTGGAGCTTGTTCCTAAGACAACTACGGTGGATCAACTTCTTATTTGAGTAAGTTTACTTGTTTATATTATTCTTGTGGTTTGCGACTCTTTTAGAGTACTTCAATTCTTGTCGCTCTTGGATTGAGGTTGCTACCCCTAGTGTGAGCGTGGTGCTTAGACTAGATAGCTCGTAGATGCACCCTACCTTCCGGATTGTGGTAACTAACGTAGGTGACTTATAGCTACGTTAACTCTTTGTATTCCGCATCCCGTTGGATAGGCCTCGGTAGAACCTATTTGCTAGGAGTTTGCACTCTTTGCTAGTGTCTTTCTCCTTGAATAAAGTTCCCATAAGATATATTCACAAGCCTTACAAGGATATCAACTAGACAACCATAGCCGTCTTCTTAAAGATTTATCAACTTCCTTCCTTGTTGAGATTCTCTGGCCTTAGTTATATCTTCACTATTCGTAAACCTTTCTCCTTGTGGATACGATATTTGAAACCCATCTCCCGGGTGAAGTGCTCACGGGTATCCGTGCGCGCTATGGATTATACAAATCATAAATATTTTTGTGGGCTTAACTTTTACCAACAAGCATTTAAAAGCCGTTCTTGGGAGAACGGTTGTTTAAGAAAACGTGAGTATAACTAAGTCTTGTAAACTATCGTAGCGTAGAATTTATCTTTTTCCTTTCTTTTATATTTTATCTTTTTTCCACCGTCCAAATGGATACCATCCCTCTTTACAAATACATGGCACCCACGGAACACTCTCGTAGCCCTTTGCCATCATCTAAACCAATCAATACCGATGACTACGAAGTTGCGTCCTAGGTTAATAGAGATGGTCCAAAATCATATGTTCTCGGTACAATAGACGAAAACCCTTATCACCATCTCCGGACCTTCGAAGAAACATGTGACCGCCTTCACATAAAAGGCATGTCCAATGAAACTATCCGCTGGAAGCTTTTTCCATTCTCTTTGAAAGGGAAGGCTCGCCCGATTGGTATGACTCTAACAAGGAGAAGATGGAAGGCGACGGGGGAAAGTTACTAGTTGAATTTTGCCTAGATTTTTACCCCATGTCCAAAGTAGTCAACTTCGGGCTCTCGATCCTATCCTCTACACAGCGGGATAATGAATCTTTGAGTGCCTTCTAGGAGCGTCTTGAACTTCTTTCCAAATCCGACTGCATTTTAGCCATGCCGGACCAGTTTTACTTCAACATTTTTATGTTGGTCCGAACGTAAAAATCTAGAAAAGAATTGAATACCTCGAGAAATGGATCTTTTATCCATCTCCCACCTGTACAAGCTAGAAAACTCTTGACCATAATTGCGAGAATAATAAGGATCCTATTGCAGAGAACTCCTTAGATGAAGAAGAAGAAGAGATAGGATTAGTTGAGGACGATTTCATACCAAACTCATTGCAACCTTTAGCCAATCCACCAACTAATCCAGAGCCATCAGAATCATCAGAAACGGAGGACACTCCAATATCTGATTTCCTACTTGATATCGAGGATGATTTATTTTCCAATTATGGGGATACCTCGAAATACAAAACTGAAAAGATATTTCAGAAGGCTAAACATTCACTTGTAGACCCTTCTGACAAAACACTTTTATGAAGGACCACTAAAGAGCTTGTTTCAATTATAAGCAGCGAATGGTTAGAAGAATCAGAGCTTTCCTCTGATGTAGTCCGCTTGGATTCACCTTCTATACCTATTCATTGCCAAATTCATAAAGACTCTTTCGACGCCCTTTATAATCCAGTTGTTGGGATAAATATCATGTCATTATCTTTTGCTAATGATCTTCTCATAAGCATACCATTAAGTCCCACAACCAAATTGCTACAAAGCCCATCAGGACAAATTGTCCAAAGTTCAGGAATTCTTTATGTCCTACCAATCCATGTTAAGGGTATCATGGTACACTTAAGCTTTCATATCTTTGATATCATGGAGTTTGACGTGTTGATAGGACAACCTATTGAAAGGCTTATTTCAGAAGGACAAACAGGAGAATTAGGTATACGCTTAGGGAAGGGATTAAAACTCTCATTGCCTATTGCCCAAGCCATCAATTCGAAAACAGAATCTTGTCCTGAACCAGATCCTATGGAAGAAGTTAAGGAGGCATCAGTAGAACATTTTGTAGAATCCGGTTACGAGGATTATAATGAATTCTTCGTAGAAGAAGAAGATGAAAATCCTACCACCACAGAACCTTTGAATGAATTTGAAAACCCTCCTAGACCTCCAATAGAGCTTAAACCTCTACCACCTGGTCTTACTTATGCTTTCCTCCATAATGATCCAGAGTCCCCTGTGATTATAAGCGATAAACTCACTCCAGAGGAGACTTTTAGATTGATAACTGTCTTAGAACATCATCGATCAGTTTTTGGCTATTCACTCAAAGACCTCAAAGGAATTAACCCTGCTCTTTGCACTCATCGTATTCCAACAGATCCAGATATTCCACCTTCTAGAGAACCACAACGTAGACTTAACAATGCGATGAAAGAGGTAGTTAAGAAAGAGGTGCTGAAGTTATTACACGCTGGGATTATTTATCATGTGCCACATAGCGAGTGGGTAAGCCCTGTTGCAAGTTGTGCCTAAAAAGGAAGGCATGACAGTTGTTAAAAATGATAAGAATGAATTAATCCCTCAAAGAACGATCCACGGGATGGCGAATGTGCATAGATTATAGAAAATTAAACAAAGCCACAAGAAAAGATCATTTTCCATTGCCCTTCATTGATGAGATGTTAGAGCGATTGGCGAACCACTCTTTCTTTTGCTTCCTTGATGGATATTCAGGATATCACCAAATTCCAATCCATCCCAGTGATCAAAACAAAACCACTTTTACATGCCCATACGGAACTTATGCCTATAGGAGAATGTCTTTTGGGTTATGTAATGCTCCAAAATTCTTTTCAAAGATGTATGATGTCTATATTCTCCGATATGATTGAAGAAATTGTGGAAAGTTTTTATGGATGATTTCTCTGTATATGGAAAAACTTTTGATGATTGTCTTAGAAACTTGGATAGGGTTTTGCAAAGATGTGAAGAGAAGCACTTAGTTCTAAATTGGGAGAAATGCCACTTTATGGTTAGAGAAGGAATAGTGCTTGGACACCTAGTGTCGAAAAGGGGAATAGAGGTAGATAAAGCCAAACTAGAAGTGATAGAACAATTGCCTCCCCTATAAATGTCAAAGGGATTAGAAGTTTTCTTGGTCATGCTGGTTTCTACCGTAGATTTATAAAAGATTTTTCGCATATTGCTAGACCACTCACCAGCTTGTTAGCCAAGGATGTCCCTTTTGAATTTGATGATGCTTGCTTGAAAGCTTTTGAAACTTTGAAAAAGGCCCTCATTTCTGCACCTATCATTCAACCCCCGATTGGTCTTTACCTTTTGAAATCATGTGTGATGCCGGCGACTATCTTTGTAGGGCGGTGTTAGGACAAACTAAAGATAGGAAGCATCATGCCATTGCATATGCCAAACAAAACTTTGACCGGGCCACGGCTTAATTATGCTACTACTGAAAAAGAATTGCTAGCTGTTGTATATGCCATTGATAAGTTTAGATCTTACTTGGTAGGAGCCAAAGTAATTGTTTACACTGATCATGCTGCTTTAAAATACTTGCTCACCAAGAAAGATGCTAAACCTCGTTTGATAAGATGGATTTTGTTGCTCCAAGAATTTGATTTAGAAATAAAAGATAAAAAGGGAGTAGAAAATTCTGTTGCTGATCATTTATCTAGAATGCATTTTGAGAAACCCAATGATTTGCCCATTAATGACTCACTCAGGGATGATACTCTTTATCGGATAACCCGTACCGATCCCTGGTACGCAGATATTGTTAATTTTATGGTTGCAGGTTATGTACCACCAGGGGTTGATAAGAGGAAACTTATTTACGACAGTCGTTATCACCTTTGGGATGAACCATACCTCTTCAGGGTTTGCTCAGATGGGTTACTCAGAAGATGTGTGCCTACAGAAGAAGGAATCCAGATCATTGAAAGATGTCACTCATCACCGTATGGAGGACATTATGGGGCATTCAGAACACACGCGAAGATTTGGCAAGCAGGATTTTTCTAGCCAACCATGTATCAAGATACCAAAGATTTTATTCGAAGATGTGGAGCCTGTCAAAGGCATGGGAATATCAATGCAAGAGATGCCATGCCTCTTACAACCAACCTCCAGATCGAGCTCTTCGATGTATGGGGAATTGATTACATGGGACCATTTCCAAAATCCGGAAATTATGAGCACATACTAGTGGCAGTTGACTATGTATCAAAGTGGGTTGAAGCTATGCCATGCAGATCTGCAGATAACAGAAGCTCGGTGAAGATGTTTGAAGAAATAATATTTCCAAGGTTTGGAGTGCCAAGAATGGTAATTAGTGACGGAGGATCCCATTTCATAGATAGCAGATTCAAAAGATACTTAGCGAAGCACGGAGTTCGTCACAACATCGCTACACCTTATCACCCCCAAACAAGTGGGCAAGCAGAAACATCGAATAAGCAAATCAAGAATATCTTGCGTAAAAACAAGAGAAGAGATGGGAACAAAGTGGAAGGATAGACTTCCGAAGCATTATGGGCGTATGGGACAGCCCTACAAAACACCAATTGGAATGTCACCATACCAACTTGTTTATGGCAAAACACATCACTTGCCTGTTGAGCTAGAGTTTAAAGCTCACCGGGCAATCAAGAGATGGAACATGGATTTAGAAACCGCGGGAGTAAAAAGAAAGATGCAATTATCAGAACTCGACGAATGGCGAGAGAAAGCTTATCACAATGCCAAGATCTACAAAGAAAGAACAAAAAGGTGGCATGATAAAAGAATTAAAAAGAAGAACTTCACTCCAGGCGATCAGGTATTACTTTTTAATTCCAGGGTTAAATTATTCGGGCATGGAAAACTTCGGAGCAAATGGGAAGGACCCTTCAAGGTGGTGAATTCTTCATCTCATGGAGCAGTCACTCTTCAAGATACCGAAGGTAAGTTATTCAAGGTAAATGGCCAACGTCTTAAAATCTTTTATGAGCCCAATAAAGAACCCGAGGAATTAGATGTTTTAGAATTCTTTATTTTACCTAATCATTAGGCCTTGATCGCGTAGCGTCGGTTTTTTCGGCCCAAAAGTACGAGTAATAGACTGGAATAGACCTTAGAAGACCGCAGACGAAAGCCGGGCCGTGGACCCCGTGGGGGGCCACGCGGCCGCCCTCCCCGGGCCGGCGGCGGCCGCCGCGCCACATGGCCGCCACGCGTCCCGCATCTTCCCATGGATCTACCCTAGGATATCCTACCGAATACCGAATCTTTTGGCGCGATTCTCCGCGTTGACGTCCCGATAACCGTCATCCTAACTCCCCTTCCAAGGCATTCCCGATATATAAACCGACCCATTCTACCTTGAGCCTATTCCCATCTACCTCTCCAAAGACCGACGACCAAAGACCTTCATCGCTGCCATGGCCAACCCGGAGATGAGAATGGTGGTGTACGATCCCACCAAGATCACCACGCCGCCACCTCCGACGTCATCGCCATCGTCTGCTCTCGTCGTCGTACCTCCAACACCTACACCCCTCGCCGTTATTCCACCACCTCAGCCACCATCACCTCAACCATCCCCTGCTGTTCTCATGGCGAGAACGATCTTGAGCGCTCGCCGTGATGATGCTATGAAGAAGTTCCTGGTGCCGGAGGGCACCAAATTGTTGCCGCCTCGTCCAAACGAGACGCTTACGGGCGTCAAGCGAGACAGGTTCAACAACATCCGTCGTCTGAACTACACACATCCTCGCGTCTCCATTGACGGAGTGCACGCTACGCCATCACAAGTGAAGTTCATCCCGCCAAAGGAGGCCGCCGAACGCGCTTCAAAGCGTCGTTTCGGCAAGTGCACAGTAGCTGACCTCCGCGAAGAAGTCGCGGATTGGAGAAGCTTCACCCTGACAGAGCATCGAAACTGGAGTGCCACGACGAGAAGCGTGGGTGCTCTAGATAGGCGCGTAGAAGACGCTAGAGATGAGATCGCAGCGTTAGTCAAGAGAGTTGAATCTCTTGAGAACCGCCAGCGCAACTAGGGAAGGAGCCCTAGTAATAATTAGAGTGTTTCAATTAGCTAGTTGGATTAGTTTGCTTAGTTAGTTCGTTTAGAAATTTGCTAGATCGTTTGCTTAGATTAAATTATTATTATGTAATATTTGCTAGAATAAATAAAGGGACACTCTATCATTTTTTCTGAAGTTGATCTTTCTTATTTATCATTTATTTTCGTGCAAAGTTTCTTTGTCTCCACATGTTGTGAATAAAAGGTAACAAAGAAAAAGTGTGGGGGAGACAGCACGAACGTCGAAACGAGCGTAACAGAACCTGAAAATACCGAGAAACCGAAAGATACAGAGCAGAGATCACGCACGACGAAGATCGCCGTGGGCCCCTCGGGGACCCACGCGCCGCCGACTGGCCGGGCGGCGGCGGCGCCGTGCCACGTCACCTCCTCGGCCTCCCCTTCGTCCACGTGTCGGTTTGTTCTCTGATCATTTTAATTACGTGACTTTTGTTTCCCGTTTCGCAAAGTACCGAAAGCTCTCTGATATCTAATAAATAAATATAAAAAGAAAGAGATTGATACGCTTAGTTCAAGTTGGACTCACATAATTCTTTTTCATGGTCCAACCAAATTGTTGAAAACTAAAAGTAAAATAAATCCCAAGATACTTAAGTTGTTGTAGAACATGAGATAGAAGATTGGTGAGAGCCTGATTCTTGATATCTTGTCTAATGGAGAATTTATTTTGAAAATATTAAAAATGATAGCTATACCTCCTCTTTGTGGTAATTATCCTACCAAAGCCATGCTTGCTGGAAAAAAAAACTAGCCATAAGCTACTTGTTTTGCATTGAGCTTTGTCAAGTCCTGAGATCCAAGTTGAGAGACTAACTATCAAGAACACGTACACTCAAATATTTATGTTGCTTTTATATGCTCCAAGTTTTGATCTCTCCATATTAAAAGTGTTGATACAAATGTGAGACAAGGCATGGGCTATGCAAAAGTATTGAAAAAGAATATATAAAGAAATAAAGATAAGAGATGAAGAATGGACAAGTGTCCAAGGGTGAGTAGAACCCACATCTCTTAAGAGAGGAAATAAAAGGCAAAAGTCTGGGGCGAGCAGAGCCCACCTCTCCAAAAAAAAAAAAAAAAAAAAAAGAAAAGAGAAAGAAATAAAGATAGCCCATGACCTTACTTGCATAGTATCCATCTTTCAAAAAGAGAGAATCTATAAAAAAAAACATAGTAGAATTAGAAAACTAAACACATTTGCACATCTTGAGAATGTCTCTCCTCGGATCCAGCCTTGACATTGCAATTATATGCAAGGTAAGTATGCTACATCCTTGACATACCTGAAACTCCAGATAAAGCTTTATTAGAAGTAGGATATTTTTAAGGGCAACAATCACATTTGTGCCTTGTGAGGATCCAAAAATACCACATGAGTGACTTGAGAGTACCACAAAGGAGGATGGTAAGCTATGTTTCTTTTCAAAAATCATTGCAAAATCTCCAGTTGGCTCGATTGAGAAAAAAAAGGTGCTCTATATCAACTATTCTGTTCTCCAACTCCTCAAAATTCTTGGTAAGATACAATGAATCCTGCAAATAAATAAGACCATGAGATTGTTTTATGTTTGATGTCTTAACTTACAGCTTTGCTATATCCATCCTTTTCTCGAGACGAGTAAAAGCCTAAGTGTGGGGGAGCTTGTTGACACATCTTATAGTATATCTTTTATAGCTCAATTAAAACTAAAATAAGGGTATAAATGAATATTTATGTAGAACTAGGGGCTTTACTAACAATTTCCATGAGTTTTGGTGAATTATATATTTTTCAGGGATTAACAGGAAAAAGCCCAGAGTTTGCACCCCATACGATGAAGGACGTGACCGTGAAGCAACTTAACTTGAAACCCACGTAAGAAGACCCTAGAAGACTCCAGAAGCCAGCAGGACCAGGGCTGGGCCCACCTGTCAGGGACAGGCGGCGGCCGCCCTGTGGGGCCCCCCTGTCAGCCTCCTGTTCTATGTCGGTTCACAACCGCCATTGAGGGTCAATCCTATCCATCCATCAAGGTCGGTTTCATCCAAGGGCTACGGTTCATCGACCCCCAGCTATATAAGCATGCCCCCGCCCTGCCCAGTGGCAATGATGGTTCATTAGTTCATTACTCCATCAACTCAACCTGATCAATGACCTATGCCCTAGCCTCTAATTAGAAGAGCTCTAGATCTAGTTGAGAGAGAAGATTAGCAAGTTGAGAGACTAGTTCATAGCTCCCTGCGAGAGTAGCTAAATCTAGTCTTGTTCGAAAGATAGAGATTGAGTGGAAGGAGAAGTAAGGGGAAGCTCCGAACCTGTCGGTGTCTCCTCTTCGCTTGTACCTCCGGGATCAAGCCTCCATTGGAGCTTGTTCCTAAGACAACTACGGTGGATCAACTTCTTATTTGAGTAAGTTTACTTGTTTATATTATTCTTGTGGTTTGCGACTCTTTTAGAGTACTTCAATTCTTGTCGCTCTTGGATTGAGGTTGCTACCCCTAGTGTGAGCGTGGTGCTTAGACTAGATAGCTCGTAGATGCACCCTACCTTCCGGATTGTGGTAACTAACGTAGGTGACTTATAGCTACGTTAACTCTTTGTATTCCGCATCCCGTTGGATAGGCCTCGGTAGAACCTATTTGCTAGGAGTTTGCACTCTTTGCTAGTGTCTTTCTCCTTGAATAAAGTTCCCATAAGATATATTCACAAGCCTTACAAGGATATCAACTAGACAACCATAGCCGTCTTCTTAAAGATTTATCAACTTCCTTCCTTGTTGAGATTCTCTGGCCTTAGTTATATCTTCACTATTCGTAAACCTTTCTCCTTGTGGATACGATATTTGAAACCCATCTCCCGGGTGAAGTGCTCACCGGTATCCGTGCGCTTGCGGATTATACAAATCATAAATATGCAAAAAAAAAAAAAAAAATTGTCACATTCGTAGAGGACAATGTATGCTTTTATGTTGTTTTTGTTTAAAGCACAAATGATAAAACAAACTTTTTCAAGCATGAAGTGATGGAAAACGGAAATCTTTTGATTCTCAAAGGTAGCTTAATTTCTTTACTAACTTTACCATGGGTTGCAGAAATTGTAAATGTCACATTCAGTCAATGATTCGCCGGAATAAGCGGAGTGGCTGAATATTTAATTATTATATAGCTTCTATTAGTTTATTTACTTAGTTAAATTAAAGTGAGCTCGACTAGCGGGCCCCGCCCGTTAGCAATTGTAAACCTCTCATATAAATATGGGGGCAACTATTGTGAGACAATCAATTAAGAAATAATTTAGGGTTTTACCCTTCACTCTCCAGCCTCCAGGCCGCCGCCGCTGCGCCACCACCGCCGCTGCCGCCATCGCCCCCGCCCCCCCCATCGTCGTGTTCTTTTACGCCACGTCACGCCCCGTCTTCCCCCTCGCGTTGACCGAAACGGTTTAAGACAGATTGGTATCCGGAGACTAGACGATCCAATGGCCTCCGACTAGAGCAAAAATTCATGGAGGACATCAACGGCATCATCAACAACTACATAGCAGCCATGGAGGCGTCATCGCCCCACCATCAGCTAAACGCGTTCCGCCCTCTAAAGCGCTCTCTTTAGTCCGTGGACACCGATGAGTTCACCATCCGCCGCCTCCGACTCTAAAATTCTTGACCATCGATGCCGCCTAGAAATTCATACGTAAATTTCCACGACAATTCCCACGGATAGCCCTACGAAAAATCCTCATAAAATTCCTCCAAAAATTCCTAGACGGACCGGCAATAATCTGAAATTATTTTTTTCCCGAGTATGATGGTAAGGGAGATCCTTCTCATTGGCTATACAAATGCAATAAATTTTTTCTCGCTCAGGGAATAAAGGACAATGATCAGATTCAGCTTGCTTCGTTCCACTTTCAAGGGAACGCACTATCGTGGTTTATTCGTTGGGAAAACAAATTGGGTCAGCCAGCTTGGCTAGAATTTTCTACAGCAATCAGCAGGCGTTGGATCGCCAATGCATAATTATCTCGGCGATTTGACAGTCACACGCCAATTGGGAGATTTGGACACCCACACAAACAAATTCACAGTGACGCTGAAAAGGTACAACACCTCTCTCGCAAACAGCAGGTTATGCTTTTATGTGGCTGGTCTAGCCCCGCTGATTTAGATCGTGGTGCAACTACACCAACCACCTGACATGGAGACTGCTATAGCATTGGCCAGACGTTTCTATTTATCAACACGTCGGTGAAACTCAAAGATACATAATCGATGACATTCCGATGTTCAAATATCAGTTCATGGATTAACTGGCATTTCTACATGTCCCACTATGCAATTAATGATCACCATATATGAAAGGCACCAATTTATTGGCTTTATTGGATTCTGGTTCAACACATAATTTTGTGGATTCTGACTTGGCAACCAAACTGAACCTACCAAGCTCTCCCTCACAATGCTCTCTCCGAGTCGCTGTGGCCAATGGACAACATACAACAAATGTTGGGAGGTATAATGATATTGAATTTTTTATTGCTCATGAAAGTTTCAAAGCAGAATTCTTTAGCATTAAATTAGACGGCTATGATGTTGTCCTAGGAATGGACTGGTTGAGCTCTCTGGGAACCAATGTTTGGAATTTCAATAAGCTGATCATGAAATTCTGGCATCACGGACAACCTATCATGTGACACAGTTTATCTAAGGAAACAGATCCTCCACCAGGTATTCATGTGCTTTCTTCTGATCCTCCAATGGAACCTCAGAAACGCTATGACCATCGTATCCATCTGAAGGATCCAACTCAACCGACAATTGTTCGCCCTTACCGTTAACCTCAAATACAGAAGAATGAGTTGGAACGCCAATGTACCGAGATGCCCTCCCAAGGTATCATCAGGTACAGCACTTCACTGTTTTCATCTCTTGTTCTTCTTGTCAAGAAACAAGACAAGACTTAGCGATTCTGCGTTGACTATCGGACACTCAATGATAATACTATGAATGATAAATTTCCAATACCTGTCATTGCTGAATTATTGGATGAGTCGCAAGGTGCTCAATTCTTTAGCAAGCTCGATCTTCGTTCAGGCTATCACTAGGTACGCATGCATCCACCAGACATTGAAAAGATAGCTTTCAGAACACATCATGGGCACTTTAAATTCTTGGTCATGCCATTTGGTTTATGCAATGCACCTTCAGCCTTTCAAGCATTGATGAATGATATTTTGGGACCCCTCCTACGAAAATTTGTTGTGGTGTTTTTCGATGATATTCTAATATTCAGCAAATCCTGGACTAAACACTTAGCACATGTGGAAGAGATCTTCAAGGTATTGGCATCACACAACATTTTCTTAAAGAAATCTAAATGTCTCTTTGGTCAATCACAACTTGGTTATCTAGGACACATCATATCTAATACTAGAGTGGCAATTGATCCCGAGAAGATAGAGGCAGTCACGGCATGGCCAATACCTACAACTCTCAGAGAACTCAGGGTTTTTTAAGGACTTGCAGGATACTACAGAAAATTCATAATGGATTATGGTACGATTGCTCGACCGCTTACAGACCTTCTCAAAAAGGATTCATTTTCCTGGACACCTCTAGCAACCTCAGCCTTTGAGCATTTAAAGAGGACATTGTCTTCAGCACCAGTCCTATAAACTTCCAGAGTTCAACAACTATTTGTGGTCGAATGTGATGCCACTGGTACAAGTTTGGGTGTTGTTTTACATCAAGGCAATGGTTTGATAGCTTACTTCAGCAAGAGAATGCCTGATAAGTACAAAAAGTTGGCCGCCTATGAACGGGAACTCATAGGTTTGGTGACAGCAGTCAAACACTGGAGACCGTATCTCTGGGGCTGCCCCTTCCTCATAAGGTCAGATCATTACAGTCTCAAATACATCTTAGATCAACGTTTATCCACTATTCCACAACACCAATGGGTTAGCAAATTACTTGGTTATGATTTCATTGTGGAATACAAACCAGGCAAATCCAACGTGGTAGCCGATGCTTTATCTCGACAGAACTTTGAGGAGTCTTCACTAATGGCTATTTCGGAAATTCAATTGGGCCTATTTGATCGGTTACGTGAGGAAATTGCATTCAGCGATGAAGCCATAAGTCTTATTGATTCAATCATCAACGACAAGGATTCCGCATGGGAAGTCTCGTAATGGTTTAATTTTGTTCAACAAAAAGGTATGACTTTCACCATCATCCAAACATCTTCAAACCATCCTTCATGTCATTCATGATTTAGATCATGAGGGAATACAAAAGACATTGCATCTATTCCGTCAGACTTTTTTTATTAAACACGATCGACGCATTGTCAGAGAGTTTGTGAATGATTGCTTAGTATGTCAACGCAATAAAACTGAACATCTGCATCCAGCTGGACTTCTTCAACCCTTACCAGTTCTAGAGCAGATCTGGGAGGATATTTCAATGGACTTCATTGAGGCACTTCCTAAGGTTGGCACAAAGTCCATGATTTTAACGGCAGTTGATTATCTATAAAGTATGTCCACTTTATACCCCTCTCTCACCCATACACAGCAACTTCAATGGCTCAAAAATTTTTCTAAGAGATTGTGAGGCTACATGGGTTACCAAAATTGATTGTTAGTGACCGAGATGTGGTTTTCACAAGTCAGTTTTGGCAAGAGCTCTTTCGACTGTCTAATATCATACTCTCACCCACATCAGCTTATCATCCTCAAGCAGATGGACAGGCAGAGGTGGTAAACAAAATCATCACAATGTATCTATGCTTCTTGACTGGTGGCAAACCAAAGGATTGGGTAAGATGGTTGCCATGGGCAGAATATTGCTATAATACTTCATATCATACATCCACCAAAATGACACCATTCAATCTGGTCTATGGGCGCGACCCACCTACAATTAGAGGCTACAATCCGGGTGAGACAACATTACCTTCTGTAGATGCTATGTTATCTCAGCGTGATGCTTTTCTCAATCGACAGTTCGTCTACAATTGGCACATGATTATTACCGCAAATATTTTGATGTTAAATATACGGAACGGCGGTTCAAGTGGGTGATTATGTCTGGCTCAAATTATTATTCCAGTCTGTGGCAACGATATCACCATTATACAAAGGCAAGCTCTCTTCCAAATATTTTGGACCCTTCAGCATCAACAAAGTTCTTACTCCAGTTACATATGAGTTGAACCAACAGGCTGGAACTCGCCTACACAATGCTTTTCATGTTAGCATGCTTAAGCCACATCGAAGAAAGATTCCTACTGATATACTAGAATTGCCACGTATACACGAAGGTACACTAGTCCCTGAACCTGAGGTCATGCTTAAATCCAGAGTCAGGCAAGGTAAGCTTCAGGTCCTTATTAAATGGAAGAACAAGGCAGGTGTGTAGATACTTCATGGGAAGATGCGAAAATTATTCAACAAAATTTATCTAGATTTCCAAATCGAGGACGAGCTGAATCTCCAGTGGGAAGAGATGTCACATTCGGTTAATGATTCACCCTAATAAACGGAGTGGCTGAATTTTTAATTATTATATAGCTCTTATTAGTATACTAATTTAGTTAAATTAAAGTGAGCTCGAAAAGACTAATGGGTCGGGCCCGTTAGCAATTGTAAACCCCTCATATAAATATGGGCGCAACTATTGTGAGATAATCAATCAAGAAATAATTTAGGGTTTTACCCTTTAGCTCTCTAGCCTCCGTGCCGCCACCGCCCACGCCGCCCATCGCCGCCGCCATCGCCGCCGCTTCTTTGCACCGCCACCGTGCCATCGCCGTCGTTGTGTTCTTCTACGCCACGCCACGCCCCGTCTTCTCTCTCGCGTTGACCGAAAAACGGTTTGTGACAGTAAACCATCCAGATCGGACGGTGGAAAAACATAGGAAGTACGGTGAAAAAGTACCAGAAAATACCAGGAAATAGCAAAACATGCGAACTAGTACCAAAATATGTGAGACCCGTACCTACAAATTTTAAAATTATCGTTAGTTGTTATTAAAAAATAAAGGGTAGTCCAGTAATTTCACTCATGAGTATGTCCACAAATACAAAGTCCTATCCCTTTGTATGTTATGTATACACATGCTAAAAGATTAGCTAAAATGACTTATAATTTTGAACAGTGGGAGTACATTTATCTACAGCATGTGGAATTTGTGAAAGAGTGAAACAATATATTTATTTAGAACAAGCACCTAATAATGTTGCATCAGGTAACGAAAAGACTACGGAGTGATTAGACCATCCGCACTCATGTTCCTCTGTTTCCTTTCTCTATACATTCTAGTTATCAAGATTTCCTCTTTTACAACACTTCCTCCCACACTTATCCCTCCTTCATATCTCTACTACAAACCAAAGTAGACCCACACATTATATTTTTCTTTTTTTAACTCCTTCCCTCCCCTTTCTCTCTCTCTCTCTTTATCCATTCCCCATCCTCTCTCTTTCTTCCGTCAACGCCGCGAGTGGCACGGCAAAGACCCACGGTAGAAATGGCAGGCGCGGGAGGCCGGCGGTGCACGATTGATTGAGCAACCCCGCCTCCCTCCGCCCCCCCTGCTCCACGGATGGCCGGCGGCGCTCGACGAACACCTCGCACGCAGCGTCCGTCTTGGGCGGAGCTCGCGGCCGGAGAAGCGCACGCGCCCGGCGGGATTCGACATGGAGTAGACTAGGACACATCGGCGGGCATCCAATCGAGCAGGCTAGCGCTCCCGGCCATGGATCAGCAAGCAGAGGGCGAGCGGCGCACGGCGGCTGGCGGGTGGCTTGAGAGCTCGGCGAGTGGAGGACGCACCATCGAACTCCATGACGGTGGCGTCGGTGCGGGTGACGGTCAGCCTAGGGACTGCCGTCGACGCCCCTGCGCGCCCTTCGACGACTCGATGTCCACGGGCTCACCATCCAGCGTCACCATTGTTGGTATTTGATAAGCCTACAGAAATATTTATAATTTGTATAATCCGCAAGCGAACGGATACCGGTGAGCACTTCACCCGGGAGAGAGTTTTAATATCGAATCCACAGGGAAACGGGTGAGGGAGACTACGATCTAATCTTAACCCAGAGTAGCACAAGACTTAAGAAGGTTGAGATAGCAGAAAGGATTACTAAGATATCTAATTCTTATCTTGGTAAGCCATGTTAATATTATCCTTATGAGGACGTACTCAAAGGAAAGCAGGGACGAATCGTGCAATCCTCCAGCAACAGGGTCCTACTTCGCCTATCCTACGGGATGTGGACTTCAAAGGAATCAATGATACTGTCACTACCATGAACTACCACGCTCCGGAAGGTAGGGTGTATCTAACGAGATACCCGAGTCCAAACACCACGTTTGCACTACGAATATTACTCTAATCTAGGCGCCGTTAAAAAGTACTCAAAAGAGACTCATGAGACCAATAAGAATAATTATAAACAATATTACTTACTAAAAGAAAAAAGTAGATTACCGGAGTAACTCCAAGTGTAGATTAACTTCCACCGAGGTACAAGTGTGGAGATAGCACCGACAGGCCGGCACCTCCTCCGGTCCCTTCCCTCTCTCTATCTCTCTTGTTCTAAAGACTAGATCTATCTAGATCTAATCCCTTCTTGCATGCTAACTCTTCTAGATCTATTTCTATCTAGACCTAGGGGAGACTCAGAGCCTCAGCCTATTGATACTGAATGAAAATGTATTAGGGTTTCACCCTGGGGTCAGGGGGTCTTCTTATATAGCCATCGGGGATGAACAGGGACCCTTGGATCAAACCGACCTTGAACAACGGTATAGATGCAACCTCAATGTCGGTAGTGAACCGCCATAGAGAGGAGAGGCTGACATGTGGGACCCACCTGGCGGTCGCCATGGATCTTCCTGGCGATCACCAAGGCCTGGGCCACAACCACATCTCCTTCCTCCTGGTGTCTTCTGGTGTCTTCTAGAATGTTTTAGTCCACTTTTTGGGTTGAGTTGCCTCACGGTCAAGTCTTGTCATCGTATGGGATGCAAACTCTTAGGTTTCTCACCGTTCTTATCTGCTTTTATCTGTTCAGTCCCTGCAAAGTCATGGAATACCAAAACTCATGGAATTATGTTAGTTAGACCCCTAGACTTATGTTGATATTCATTTTAAGCCCTTATTCCATGTTTAGTTGACAAGTAATATTATGCTATAATAGGTGTCAACAACCACCACGTGGTCCTCGTCCTTGCCCTACTCGGCCGCCCCGCCGCCTATGGGAGCCGCATCCTATGGGAGGAGTGGTAGGCGGAGGTGGGAGCCAACGGCGGGCCCCATGGATGGCGGCCGACGGGCCGAGCCACCACATGTCGCCGTCGTCGTCCTGTGGTGCACGTTGGGGGTGGGCGCCTAAGTCGGCCAAAAAAAAAAAAAAACTAAACAATGGCGGGCCCTTCGCATGGATGGCCGCCCCCTTCACCATGCCCACGCCTTTCGCGTTGCCATTCGTGAGCCACCACATGTCGCCGTTTACCTTGCCGCTCAATGGCCCATCCGTCCCACACATAAACAAAAAAGAAAAACAAAACAAACGCACACACCATGCACGGAAGCAAGCACCGGTTTGTCTTCGGATCCCTTATGCCCTCACGTCGGGGCCCTCGGCCGTGACACCGAGGTCCTCGTTGATCCAACGACACCACCTAGGAGGTCATCCGCGCAACCCTCGCCATTCTCCCCACCCGCCATGGCTGGCCATGACCGCGACGACCGGGGCTCTAGCGTTGCGTGCCCGAATCGCAGCTTCCCGTCCCTCCCCTTTTTGCATTTTACCATGTATTGATGCAAGAACTATCAATTCTTCAAATTTGAGGTAATATCTCAACTTTGCATTGAAATTGTGTGATTGCAATGCTCCTTCCCTTTTTTATTTCTGCTCTCTCCAGGTCGCGCCCGGGCCCCGTCCCCGCCACGGTGGGCCCCGGCGGCGAAGGGTCCCGTTGTCCAACGCCCTAGGAGGTCATCGCGACGCCATTCTCCCCACATATACCCGTCCCCCCCTCCCTCGAAGGGCGCTCCTCCTCCGATTTCCCTTTTCTCTCTCCAGGACTGCTGGTGCCCCCTGGAACGCAGTACATATACAGGAAGGACGACGATTCCGGACTGCTCCCCGAACCG
Source organism: Hyparrhenia diplandra (assembly GCA_015847255.1). Taxonomy (NCBI): domain Eukaryota; kingdom Viridiplantae; phylum Streptophyta; class Magnoliopsida; order Poales; family Poaceae; genus Hyparrhenia; species Hyparrhenia diplandra. The sequence continues at coordinate 92,585 of JADLZK010011252.1, read as the reverse complement.
CTGTGCAACTAGTCATTACTGTAAATTGGGGTAGAAGAAACGGTCCAGGACCCGGTGCGGATAGTCTTAGTGCAGTGCAGACGTACATGCTTTCCAACCAAAGTTTAAATTTTGGAATGTTTTGCCAGGCTTATAGAAGTGTCGTTGGTGTTTATCCTGCCTTTATGTTCAAAAAAGTGGGTACAACAATTACATGCGTGAACCTTTAGTTCATAAAGCTCAACTAGGGAAACCACACGTACACGGGTTTGGAATCACGAAAACAGAATAGCGTAACATGCTACAACACTGCTTGTATAGACAATGGGTCTTACACCATGACGCAGTATATGTAGACTTCAGTTGTGTGAATACATTGACTCACATTGCAGTGTCAACTAAATGATGATCCTTTCTTCATCCGTATGCTCATTGTCATCATTGGTGGCCATATTAGTTGGGTGTGATTGTCGTGGGGGCTACTACGACTTCATCACTTGAACATATTTTCTCAAAATTTGTTGCAATGATAGCCAACAAACTGATTAATAATGTAAACAATTTCTTGTCTTAGGATGAAATACAAATGTGTACGCATGCATATACCATAAGTGCAAAACAACGGGGAAGCTGTTCCGCGTACATTCCAGCCCACGCAGGATTTATCCTTAGACACGGACTTAAACAATATTCTCACCATCATCGCCGTCGTCGCATGAGCTGTCACTTCGCGACAATATCACAAGAACGCAGTTTCACAAGTTTTTATTTTTTGGGGGGTCATGTCACAAGTACTATAACGTCGAAAGTGATGTGTCTCGTGTGTCTCCATTTTGTGGTGCGAAACCAAACACCTCACTTGCATGTTGTCAAAAAAAAAAAAAAAAAAAAAAAAAAAAAAAAAAAACTCATTTGCAACAGTGGTAGCTGCGCGTCTGCACGTGTCAGTTGGCTGCTGGCTCTTGCAATGCAAGGTTGTTCTTTTTCTGGTCAATTTGTGCATCCAAGCAAGTATGCATTGAAAAGTTGCTGGCAACTATTTACTGAACAAACATCTGAGATTTGCAAGGTTGGGGTGGCTGCTCTTTTCTGGGCAATCTGGAGATGTCGTAATGACATGATTTTTAAAAAAGTGAAATCTAACTCTATTATGCGGGTTATCTTCGGGGGAGCTTATTGGCTACGCTCCTAGGGCCCAGCTGCAGCGTCTTGAGCGAACAAAGGAAGCCCTCGTGGGTTTGAGCAAGCGTTTAGAGATGGTTGCTTTAGAAATTTCTAATAGAGGGTGGAAACATCTTTTCCGTTTGTTATAATTTACATGTCGTTATTCAAGACATTGAGGTTTTGTAGCTTTTCGGCTTTTGTAATAATTGGCTGTGTACATCTCTGGATGTAGAGGCCAGATTGTATTATCCATTATCTAAAAAAAAAAAATCTGAGATTTCGGCAAGGTCACGCGTCTCCTCAATCGCTCCACGATGAATTAAATCCTTCTCTCAAGTCAAATGACATGGGCGAGCGCAAAATTTGGTCCTTGATGATGCATCCGTACGTATAGCTGACCTCAAGCGAAGGAGGTTACGATAATAAATTATTCTATTGGTTGCTGAATGTGAACAATTGCTTAGTCTTGGATATGCGATTACATATTACTCCTATAGTACAAATAGTGCCATTATAAACACCGAAATGGTTTGTTGAAACACAACTTTGACAAACAGTGATTTCTAAGTCCAAAAAGGAATATGTTATTAATTGGGATTCTCTATACACTAGTATACTTAAATGATTTCAAATTACATAATAACGGTTGAGACTAAATAGTAATTAGTATAAATTTTCATTGAACACTCATGTTTAATTTATGTCTCTCATTTCAGTTGAGGGGAGTGCAAAAACACACCTGAGCAATCATCACAGTAGTTATTTGTAAACAAAATTTAAATACTAGAATGCACTGTATCACAGGACAAGGGACTCATGTTGTCATTTCTCTTCAGAACTTATCATTATGACAACACACACACTTTCTATATATATAATGAGAAATTCGTTTAAGTAACCCTGAGATCTTACGTAAACTACTTACGTGTGAACCACCCACACCCAGCAGGATGCGGACATCAAGTAAGGTTGCGCCACGTGGGAAGAGATTTAGGAGTAACACACAGTGCTAACAGGTCCACTAGTTGGATTTCACTGGGCGTTTGCACGGTGCAGCATGTTGATGGCCCTATGCATTTTTTTTCTGATCTTATATGTATACTGGATTTCTTTCTAGGTTTTTGTTGAATAGTACAAACTAACTCTTGCAATGTAAGAGAACAGTAAGAAACACCAAGTTTCATTTGATTTTTTTTTTTTTTTTTTTCTGTAAAATGTTCAAGATGGATTTTAAAAATTACTATTTATATTCATAGCACTAGTATACTCATTTAGACAATGATCTAACTGGCACAATGTTGTAAGAGTATTGATCAAATTAAGATGTAAACTGCTAAAGAAGAGGCAAAAACGGTAAATTTCTATAGATTAATTTATTTTTATAACTTCTATAGATTACTTTGAATAGGTTTGCAGTGGGTATGTATATGGGAGGATCCCCTTAATAAGTGCACAGAGAAGGGTTGCAACTCATCTGGTGAAAACACCTTTAACAGTTGGAATTTTAGCAAATTGCTAAGGGAGTGCTTTAGCTCTTCAACTTCTACACTAGTACAAAATATACTTTCAGTACAGAGCTTTAGTCCCGGCTATTTTTCGGACCAGGACTAAAGAATGTATTAGTTCAGGTTGGAACGTCCCTTGTTCAATGGTTAGAGCAATAGCTTTTGCAGGAGGGGAACCTTTAGTCCTGGTTGGTTGATCAAACTGGAAAGGTCATCCTCTAGTCCCAGATGCAGTTCCCAGCAGAGACTTCAAAAAAAAAAATAAAAACCTCTAATCCCGGTTGGTGGCTCTGACAAGGACTATTGATAGACCTGTAATCCTAATTGGAACAACAAACCAAGACTATAGTTCTCGGGCTATATAATACCCTTCTTCCTGCCCCAACCCGAGCCATTTGCAGCTCTCTATTCTTGCTCGTTACCTACTCTGCTAATGTTGTCGTCTCCGCCCATCTCCGAGTTCTTTGACTCCTCCATCCATTCTTTGATTCTAAAGGTTATCAATTCCGTCCTCTCATGTGTCATCACTAGCATTTCTCATTTCATGGTCTAGAACAGTGAAATTTGTTGTTTTTAGAATGGGAATAATGGTGGACTGTTCTTAATTTGTACGCCATTTGAGTTCAAAATCACTTGATAGTTTGTATATTTGGATGAAGGAAGCTTATAGTAGTTCATCAAAACTAGATTTCACCTGTGATTGCGACTATGCATAGCTTATAATAGAGATATTTATTATTTTTATAGAGCTCATTTCAATTCCATGCCTTAGAAAATGAGAAATTTATAGTAGTTGATGAAAATGAAGGGATTATGGGGACCGCTTTCAGTTTTTGGGCTCACATGGAGTTCATAATGGACTGAGGCCGGTCCTCCCGCTCATTCCATGCGGCAGTGTGAGAAGAAGATTGTGCTAGAGTACCGAGTAAAGAAAGATTCTCCCAACAATGGTCGCATCTTCTACATGTGTCCGAATCGCAATGTGAGTTATTTTCTTGGTCATGTTTGTTTATGGTTTATAGGCATTTTAAGTGGTGATTTTGATTAACCCTTTTCTCATTTTGTGTTGTAATTTCAGTGGGACAACACATGATCATGTAGCGGCTGGTACTGGGAGGAAGAGTATATTAAGCATGTCGCAAAATATCTTGCAAAGCTGGCAGCTAAGGCGACCGAAGAGAGTGCAAGTGTGGATGATGAGGCAGTGAGCCAACAGAAGAGGCTCATCTATGATTTGTCTATTTTAGTTGGAACTGGTCTCTAAATCCCTTTTCTATTGAAGTATATTGTAGGTTTAGATTGTTTAGTGTTACTTGAGACTGTGTACATTGTATCTAGGCTTGAATAAATTAATTATGTTGATTGGCGGATATTTTTGTTGTTTTAAAATTAACTACTAGTCATGCATGTTGTGTGTTATATGGGTTATTAAAAGTTTTTGATGTGTTGTACGTCATGTAATGCAGATGAATCGACAATGAATATACAACTTTGATCGTGACTCCCAAGAGTTCATTATGACATGCAGGGTTTCATAAATGTGGGATGGCTTCATGTGCTGCCCATGTGTCCTATGCAAGAATAAGAAAGATTATTCTTGCCCAAAGGTGTTTCATGGACACCTATTTACGCCAGGTTTTATGTCAAACTATATTTGTTGGACTAAGCACGGAGAACGTGGTGTGATAATGGATGAAGATGATAAAGAAGGGGATAATGACAACAATATTTATTCATGGTTTTGCTGAATACGATGTTTTTTGTGATACTGCAATGTGGAAAGCTGAAGAAGAGATAGCGACAAAAGATGAGCCAGCTGATGATCTTGGTTGTGCAGACATGAAAGGGTCCTCATAGAGGACCACATTTAAGCAATTCAGGAGTCACCAAGTGGATTTCATATAAATCAGGTCATGGCTCCCACCGGGAGTAGTACTAAAATAAGAACAACCATTATTTACTGAATGGAACATACTGCAATCCATAGGACATTGAAGCTTTTGTCTATACATACTTTCATACTTATTTTATTTCATGCATGTTATTAACTAAGCATCCTTGTTTTGTGTATGTATATAGTTTCATACGTTTTAGTGTGTTGATTATGTAAAATGTTGCTTACAAATGTATATTTGCAGCTTAAAATTCCTATTCAAATACCTAAATTAAAACCAAAAGGAATTGAATTAAAAGACACCATAAAGAAAAGGCAAAGAAAAGAAAAAAACATTTTAATACCGATTGGACACTCCAGCTGAGATTAAACGTGTTTGCCCCGAGGCAATGCCCGAGGGCCACTTAGTCGTGGTTGGTAACGAAAACCAGGACTAAAGGGCCACTTTCAATCCTGGTTGACATAACCAGGACTGTTTTTACTTACCTTTGGTCCCGGATGGACAATCCTGATCGGGAAACCTCAATCCCACGCTAGTGCTAATTAATTAATTAATTAATAGTGTCGAAAACGCCATCCATATAAGATGGCTTAATGTTGTGCACATAGGGATCTGAACCATGGTAGCTAGCTCAATTCTAACGAGTGAGACGATGAATGCTCATAGTAGTATCGGTCAAAATGTCGTGACCCTTTTCCCCTCCTCCTAATCCACTAGATTCCCGCTCCGTTCTTCCTTAATCCATCAAATCCTGCAACTGATCTGAATCGCCTCGCTCTCCTCTTTAGATCCATCCAAAATTTCACAGCTTTTGCACTCCTAGTGGTCGGATCCGCGAACTCCCGTCTCGACGAAGGCACCGGCGACAGGAGCACCATGAGGCAGCGCCGTTACCTACTCCTCCTGCTTCCATCCTACTCCCTCCTCACTGTCGACGTGTTGTTGCTCCCTCAGCTCTAGCGCCTCCACGTCCTCCTTGCCCTTGCTATCAGTCACCTCCGGTTCCGGCTCTAGCTTGGGGTGGGGCGTGGGTCGGCGAGATAGGCCACGATTGACGCAACTGCTGGCATCCTGCCCCACGGCGTGCGGACCCGTTTAGCGTCGTCCGTTTGCTGGCGATGCAGTGCCCGGTACTCACAAATGTGCATGTGGACTAGAAGGAGACGCCCTCGGTGCACGCCCTCAGGGCCGACCTCCCCAACGTCAATAAGGACGCCACCAAGGTGGAGGTGGAGGACAACAACGTGCTCATCATCAGCAGCAAGCATGCCAGGGAGGAATCTGACAAATACGAGGAGTGCTGCCTTGTTGAGCGTAGCTGTGGCAGGTTCCAAATGGACGTGCACGATCAAGGGCAGGCGACACTTTCGCCGCACGCGCTTCAGGTGTGGTAGCTTCCTACAATTGCTACGCTGCTGCCCGATTTGGTTTCTGGTCCTAGCACTGGTGGTGCTACTATCCTATCTAGCCATCGTCGATCCCCTGATTTGTCTCTGCCAAGATGCTTTATCCAATTGATGATGCTCCGAGATCCAACTTTGTTTTCTCGGATGTCCGTTCCATGCTCCCGCTTCTAGCCATGGATAGATCGGACCTTCTGATCCCCTCTACCATGGACGATATCCCTCCTAAACCTCCTACTCCCACTGCTCCCCTGATGCACCGCTTCGTACTGCTCCTGCCATGCCCACTGCACTCATTGTTTTCCCTGATCCACTGACCAATATTTCCACTGATCCATTGCCGCAAACTGCTATTGTCATGCCCGCGCCTCCCACCCCACCCACCACAAGAACACCGCCTAGCCTCAAATCCTTGCCTCTAGCTTCGACTCTCACAGCTTTCGGTGCCAGCCGACAAGGTGTTGCAGGTACCATCACACACTTGGCTTGGAATTACCGAGGCTCTAGAGGAAACCTCTGCAGTTCAACCATGCTCCACCTCGCTCGACTTTTAGCTTCTACATAAGCGCAGGTATGATCTCACTCCGAAACTAGGAATGCTTCTATAACCAAAACTGACATTACAAATCGCTTCAATTACAAGGATGCTTTTGTAGTCCCTACGCAAGGCCAATCAGGTGGCCTGTGGTTAATGTGGAATGATGAGGTTGATGTCACCATTGTCGATCATTATCATCACTATATTTTTGCTTTGTGTACTAACAAATTCAGCCACCTACACTATGGTTTAGTTTGTATTTGTGGAGACCCTCACCACAGACTCACTAGTGTTATTTGGGATGTTAAACTTTGTAGAAACTAATAGAACTTTACCTATGTTTTGTATGGGTGACTTCAACAACATCATTCATGTAAATGAGAAGCTAGGCCCTAGAGATCCTGATGTTTATCGTATTTCCAGTTTCTGTGCGCACGTTAGTCAATGTGGTTTGTTTGATCTTGGTTATAGTGGTCTGGCTTACACCTAGACCAAACAAACATTTTTCTTCGAATCCCACTTATGAAAGATTGGATCATTGCTTAGGAAACACTGAGTGGTGTTTGGCTTACCTGAATACCACCATTTATCACCTACCTATGATGTATAGCGATCATGCTCCTATTTTAGAGGTTCTTAATTCACAAATATAAATTCGTCCTACTAAACCTTTTCGCTTTGAAAATTGGTGGCCCATAGAAAATGATTATCATGACATTGTTATGAATAGTTGGAATCGTTCCTCTAACTGCGCTTTCACGTAGAAAGCTAAGTTCCTTGCAGCTGACCTCAAGAAGTGGAGAAGGAAAAAACCCAAAAATAGTGACCTTTTAGCAAAGATTGAGAATCGATTCTAGATCAACAAAAACTCCATCCCTCACACCAAAACCACTCCCTCCAGCAAAGTTTACACAATGACCACCAAAACCTAATAGCAAAAGAAGAAAAATACCACCTCCAAAGAGCCAAGAAAAGTTGGTCACGTGAGGGAGATAGGAACACTTCCTACTTTTACAAGACCATCATCAAAAGAAACAGGAAAAACATGATTTCTTACCTCTTAAACCCCTGGTTCCCAATCCACTACTGAATAGCTTGCCCAATCCTACTTCTCCTCCATCTTCTCCTCCCAAGCCGACCTCAACCAACACCAAGACCATGCTCGTGGCCAACCCCAACACCCAAATGACATCACCCTTACTACTACCCATAGCCCAACACACAGCACCCCACACAGCCAAACCCACGATCACTCTGCTTCCCTCCTACCTATTAACCAAGCTGACCAAGAAGAAGAAGTTGTTTAGAGGGTAAACACCTTCAGGTACACCTACTCCACCCTCGATTTATAGGAAATTCATGACCTCATAAAGCAGATGAGGAACAATGCTGCGCCAGGACCTGATGTGCTTAATGCGGTGTTCTACAAGGCTGCTTGGCCGTGGATAAAAGAGGACATCTGTAAGGTAGTCAAAGATTTCTACACTAATGCTTACCTTCACAAGACATGAACAATACCTTTATCACTCTTATTACTAAAATTAGTCAGCCTACCACCCTAAAAGATTTCAGACCCATCAGTGAAGATCTCTAGTTTGGTTTTGGCTAATTAGTGACACCTAAGGACTAATCTCTCGATGCTAAGTGTTTGATTAGATTGGAGATTGGTCGTGCCGGAGTTGATGCATGGTGATCATGGATAAGGGATCGAGGTGATCCAAAAGATGATCAAGCATACAACTCGGTGGAGTTTCGGAGATCAATTGTCCCCAAGGCAAAGGTATAACCATAGGGCTTTTGATTTCACACCCAAGACACCATAGAGGGTGTGGGTGATTATAGGATCGATAAGCCGTACTATAAAGAGGGGAAACTTATCGTACATATCGGTCCTCATGTGCCTTTAGGTTCAAAATTCATTTGCATGCATTCTAACCTAAAGAGCTAACTCCGTGCTTGTGGAAAATGGTTTTGAAAATGCTAACACATGGTGTTGAGGTGTTCTTCGACGTGTCGGCAATAAGAAACAAGTGACGGAAGTCGGTTTGGAGCAAAGGCAAAGGAACGACAACGAAACGACGAATTTTCGCAGCTCTTGCGTGGCCCGGACGCGACCTGACCGGGAAGCACGAAGAATTCGACCGGACGCGCGGGTCGGTGGGTCCGTCGAATTCCGTGCAGGGTGTAAACAAGGGTTTCGGCGAGGGCCGACCGGACGCATCGGCCGGATGCTTCCGGTCTGGCCGAAGCACGACCGACGCTGCGACCGGACCCGGCCCGGCCGGGGTTCGATCCACTGCTCGGGGTTGTCGGTTGTGACCGGACCCACCGACCGGACTCACTGGTGAGTCCGGTCAGTGCGTCCGATCAGCCGTAGAAACCGTGGGTTTCCTCCCAACGGCCACATTTCGTGGTGTGGGGTATTTATACCCCCTTGGCTGCCTCTTGCTCTCTCTCTTGGTCATTTGAATCATTCTTAACAAGCTAGAGCAAGCAAGCAAGCCTCCTCCTCTCTCATTCTTGATTTGAGCTTCATTCTTGAGAGAAGAGTTGATCCAAGTGCATTTGCATTGAGTTCTTACATCTAGAGGCACTTGGGGATCGTTGTGAGCTGGTGGGTTTCCCGTTTCTCTTGGAGACACCGCTCCTAGCCGGCTTGGTGATTTGGTAGAGTTTTTGGCAAGAAGAGGAGATTGTTTCTTGGCCACCTCTAGGCGAAATTGTGAGAGGATCACGCACTCCTCGTCGGGAAGACAAAGTGTAAGGAATACATTGCTCGTGTCTTGGGTACCTCACTTGTGAGTGGTGTGTTGAGGCTAGCAAGGGCACCGCCTAGCTCAAACACCATCCTTGTGTTGGTCGGCACAACCGGAGACTAGCTTGTCGGTGTACAAGTGAACTCCGGGTGAACAAATCGACTTGTTTATTGTCTCGGTGTGTGGATCATCACCTTCGTGTGATTGATAGTCTCTCTTCTTCCCGGTGATTGGTTGACATCCTTTACTCGTCGGTATAACAAGCTTCTCATTCTTGTATTACTTTCCTAGTTTACTTTGAGTAGAGAGCTAGCACTTGCTTGTGTAGGTTGTTCTTGCTAGCATAAGGATCATACAAGGATTGCTCACTAGTTAGAGTAGTGACATAGCTCTTGTGTGACATAGAGATCATAGAATATAATTAGAATTGTCACTAGAGGCTTGCAAGACAATAGAGCTAGTGCAAACCGCTTTACGCCGTGTTTTATACTAACCGGTTTGTTAGTTGAGCTTGTAGAAAATTTTATAGGCTATTCACCCCCCTCTAGCCATCTAGGACCTTACAAGTGGTATCGGAGCCGTGGTCACCATATTTGAAGGCTTAACAACCTTGGTGTGAAGTTATGGCTCATGTTGTGTTCAACCATGTTGGGGGAAAGCCTCCTTTCTTTGATGGAGTCAAGAATTTTGATTATTGGAAGAGATGCATGAGAATGTACTTGGGATCAATCAATGACCAAGTATGGGAGGTGACCGAAAAGGATTATGTCATCCTTGATCCAACCAACCTCACTCCCACCGACAAGTCCAACAAGCAATGCAACACCATGGCATTGAACACATTGTACAATGGCATGGATGTCAAGGTATTTGAGGGGATCAAAGACCTAGAGAAGGCAAGTGAAGTTTGGGAGAAGCTTTGTGAGACCTATGAGGGCACCAAAGTTGTGAAAAGTGCCAAGTTGTATGTTCTCAAGAGTGAATTTGAGAATTTCAAGATGAAGAAAGATGAGAGCATACCGGAGACATTCCATAGGCTCCAAGTGATTGTTAATGACCTCAAATCATTGGGAGTGAAGACATTGGATAGAGACTTTGGGCACAAATTCTTAATGTGCTTGCCTAAGAGATTTGCTATGTTGAGGAAGATTCTCTTTAGAGGTGCATTGGACACTATGACACCTAGTGACTTGCTTGGTGAAGTTCTAACCGATGAGCAAGTTGATGGAATGGAAGATGAAATAGAGAAGGAAGATGACAAGAACAAGAAGGTTGTGGCATTCAAGGCCGCCACCACCTCATCCAAGGCTAAGGGCAAGTCCAAAGCTCAAGAAGAAGATGATGAGGAGGTTAATCTTGATGAGATTGATCAAGAATTTGCTATGTTTGTGAAGAAATTTAGCATGGTCTTGAAGAGCAAGAAGTTTGGGCAAGGCTCTAGAAGAAGAAATCATTCATCCAAGGGCAATGAAGAGCCAAGAAAGTGCTTTGAGTGTGATAGCCCTTATCACATCCTTGCCGATTGCCCAATCAAGAAAGAAAAAGAGAAGATGAAGGCATACAAGGGCGGCAAGACAAACAAGAAAAGCAAGACCATGACATTCAAGAAGACAAATGATGGTGCTTTTGTTTGTTCTTGGGATAGTGATGGCTCCTCCGATGAAGAGGAAGATAAGCCCAAGACCATAAGTGCAATTGGCCAACACAAGAAGTCATCCCTCTTCGGCTCATCACCTTCATGCTTCATGGCTAAGGCCACTAAGGTATCATTGCATGAGTATGAAGAACTAAATGCTAATAAAGTAAAATATAATAGTGATGATGATGATGATGAATATGAACCCACTAGAGATGACCTTCTAGAGATGCTTAAGCAAACTCATATCATGCTTAAGACTAAGGACAATGAATGTAGAACCTTGCAAAAGAGTGTAAAAACTCTTGAGCAAAGTTTTAGTGAGCTAGAGGCCACCCATGAGGGTCTAAAGAAAGACCATGGGGAATTGGAGCTAGCTCATGCAAGGCTTCAAAAAGCCCGTGCCTTGCTCTTAGAGAAGAATGATAGAGCTTGCTCAATCATCAAGAAGGATGTTGGTTCAACATGTGACATTATAGATGAACCATTCTTGGTTGATGTTGAAGAACCATCTATTCCTTCCACATCCACATCAACCCACTCAAACTCTACTAATAGTGATGGAGTCATTTTAGACTCATCATTAAAAGTTAAGAATGAGACTCAAAAGAGAGGTGGATGAGCTCACCTACTCCTTGAGGAAGGCATATGGTGGGGATGCCCGCTTGCTAAAGTGCTTGGGTAGCCAAAGGTTTTCCCTTAACAAGGAAGGCTTAGGCTATGTCCCCAAGAAAGGCAAGAAGGCCTTTGCTACTCCAAAGCCTAGCTTTGTGAAGAGCAATGGCACTTATTGCAATAGATGCAAGTAAGTGGGGCATCAAGAGCAAAAATATGCTAAAATGAACACTAGAAACAATAAGGCAACAAAAGTGCATTCCATCACCTTTGATTCCTATTATATGCTTACCAAGGGTGAGAAGGGTGTCAAGGCAAAGTTTGTTGGTTCACCCATTGTTGGTCTAAAGAAGAAGGCAATTTGGGTACCAAAGGCTTTGGTTGCTAACCTCCAAGGACCCAAGGGAAAATGGATACCTAAATCTTACTTATTTGCTTGTAGGTGAATTACAAGATTGGGGGATCATTGGATACTTGATAGTGGGTGCACTCAACATATGACCGGTGATGCAAGGAAGTTCAACATTATTGATTCAACTCAAGAGAATGGCAAGCCTATTACATTTAGTGATAGCAAAAGTGGCAAGATACAAGGCATAGGCAAGATAGCAATAACCAATGACTTGACCTTATCAAATGTGGCACTAGTGGACATATTGAAGTACAATTTGCTTTCGGTGGCACAAATTTGTGATCTTGGTTATAAGTGCATCTTTGGTAAAGATAGTGTTGAGATAGTGAATACAAAAGACTCAAGCTTGATCTTCAAGGGAATAAGATTTGACAACCTCTACCTTGTGGATTTTGGTGCTAGTGAGACTCAAATTAGTAAATGCTTGATATCTCAATCTAGCATGGGTTGGCTATGGCATAGAAGGCTTGGTCATGTTGGCATGAAGCAACTTAACAAGTTAGTGACACATGATCTAGTAAGGGGCTTGAAGGATGTTCACTTTGACAAGGACAAGCTATGTAGTGCATGTCAAGCCGGCAAGCAAGTTGCCAATACTCATCCAAAGGAGAGCTTCATGAGTACTTGCAAGGCATTTGACTTGATTCATATTGACTTGTTTGGCCCAACCGTATATACAAGCATTGGTGGCAACAAGTATGGGTTTGTGATTGTGGATGACTATACAAGATTCACTTGGGTGTTCTTTCTCAATGACAAGAGTGATACATATTCAATCTTCAAGACATTTCTCAAGAGGGTGCACAATGAGTTTGATATCATAGTGAAGAAAGTGAGAAGTGACAATGGAAGTGAGTTCAAGAACACAAGAGTTGATGAGCTATGTGATGACTATGGAATCATGCATCAACTTTCGGCCATGTACACACCACAATCAAATGGCCTAGTTGAGAGGAAGAATAAGACTCTCATTGAGATGGCAAGATCAATGCTTAGTGAGTATAATGTGAGTCAATCATTTTGGGCCGAAGCAATCAACACCGCATGCCACTACATCAATAGATTGTATTGCCATCCCATGATGAACAAGACACCTTATGAGCTATTGAATGGAAGAAAGCCCACCATTGCATACTTTAGAGTATTTGAGTGCAAATGCTACATATTGAAGAAGGGTGCAAGACTTGGCAAGTTTGACAAGAGGTGTGATGAAGGATTTCTTGTTGGATATTCAACCACTAGCAAGGCATATAGAGTGTGGAACAACTCAAGTGGCCTACTAGAAGAAGTCCATGATGTTGAATTTGATGAAACCAATGGGTCCCAAGATGAAGATGAGAACCTCAATGATGTTAGTGGAACTCAATTAGTGGATGCCATGAAGGGTATGGACATTGGTGATATTAGGCCAACTCAAGTTGATGATGACAAAGATGAAGTGCAAATTACTCAAGCTAGTGATGCTCAAGTTCAAAATCAACAACAAGCTAGTACATCATCTCAAGCAACAACAAGTGATCAACCAAGCTCAAGCAATCAAGTACCAATACTCCAAAGCTCAAGCATAGCTAGAGATCACCCAATTGATCAAATTATTGGTGACATTGCAAGTGGAGTGCAAACTAGAGGAAGGCTAGCGGCATTTTATGAACACTTCGCTTTTGTGTCACAAGAAGAGCCCGAAAAGGTTGATGATGCCTTGAAGGATGAAGAATGGGTTATTGCAATGCAAGAGGAGCTCAACAACTTTGATAGAAACAAGGTTTGGGAATTGGTAGAGAGACCAAAGGACTACAATGTCATTGGAACCAAATGGGTCTTCAAAAACAAGCAAGATGAAGATGGCATTGTTGTGAGAAACAAAGCAAGACTAGTTGCACAAGGTTACACTCAAGTAGAGGGTCTTGACTTTGGTGAAACATATGCTCCGGTTGCAAGATTAGAGGCAATAAGAATTCTATTGGCCTATGCATGTGCACACAACATCAAGCTCTATCAAATGGATGTCAAAAGTGCTTTTCTAAATGGATTCATCAATGAGCTAGTGTATGTTGAGCAACCACCCGGTTTTGAACATTACCATCATCCCAACCATGTGTACAAGTTGAACAAGGCATTGTATGGGTTGAAGCAAGCACCTAGAGCATGGTATGAGAGGTTGAGAGACTTCCTACTCAAGAAAGGCTTCAAGATGGGCAAAGTTGACCTACTCTCTTCACCAAGAAGATTGGAAAGGTTTTGTTTGTCATGCAAATATATGTTGATGACATTATCTTTGGATCAACAAATCAAGAGTATTGTGAAGAGTTTGCCAAGATGATGGCAAAAGAATTTGAGATGTCTATGCTTGGAGAGCTCACAAATTTCCTTGGTCTTCAAATCAAGCAAATGAAGAATGACACCTTCATTAGCCAAGGGAAATACATTAGAGACATGATCAAGAAGTTTGGCATGCAAGATGCAAAGGGCATTAATACACCAATGGGTACCAATGGATCATTGGACAATGATGAGAGTGGCAATATGGTTGATCAAAGGTACTATAGGTCATTAATTGGAAGCTTACTCTATGTGACCGCTTCTAGGCCCGATGTGATGTTTAGTGTTGGCAAGTGTGCAAGGTTTCAATCTTCACCTAGAGAGAGTCATCTCACCGCATCAAAAAGGATATTGAGGTACTTGAAGCACACTCAAAATGTTGGGCTATGGTATCCCAAGGGGTCAAACTTTGAGCTTATTGGATATTCGGACTCCGACTATGGGGGATGCAAGGTTGATAGAAGAAGCACAAGTGGCACTTATCAATTCCTTGGAAGATCTCTAGTATCATGGTCCTCAAAGAAGCAAACCGGTGTGACACTTTCAACCCCCGAGGCTGAATACATTAGTGCCGGTAGTTGTTGTGCACAATTGCTATGGATGAGATCAACATTGAAGGATTATGGTTTTGATTTCCATCATGTGCCTTTGTATTGTGACAATGAGCGTGCTTGCAAGATGACTCAAAACCCGGTTCAACATACAAGAACCAAGCACATTGACATAAGGCATCACTTCATAAGAGATCATCAACAAAAGGGTGACATTGCTATCCAACCTATTGGCACCGAAGATCAACTAGCCGACATCTTTACAAAGCCACTAGATGAGAAGAGGTTTTGCAAGCTAAGAAATGAGTTGAATATCCTTGACTTCTCCAACATGAGTTGAATGCACCCCACATCTATGACATGCCCCTCCATCAAGCAAAGCAAAGGTGAAATTGTTTGACATGGCATTCATGATATCTAAGGACTTGTTAGAACATATAGACATACAACTTGTGCCTTAGGAAGCATTCATGGAAAATAAAAGGATTTCAATGTATGTATGCCATCACTATTGCTATTTATGCTTGTTTGATCTAGTGATGACATATGACATGTTTATGGGCTTGCAATCTCAAGTGTTGAATTTGGCTATCTTTTCACACATATAGTTTAACATAGGCAAGATAACCCTTGTTATGAGGTGTGAAGAAGCTTGTCTTTGGTTCAAACCGAAATATATGTTTGACAAGTGATCCAAATTTGACCAAATTTGAGCATTATTCTCTCTTCCATAACACAACATGGTCATACCTTTTGTGGAAATTGTCGACAAAGGGGAGAGATTAGTGCATGAAAGGTTTTGGAAAATTTAAAAGTTTAAAAATTTCATATGTTTTTGAAAATCTTTCATGAAGGTCATGAAGTTAACAAGTGACTCACACAAGTAGGGGAGCAAGCTCATAGACAATTTGTTGCATTTGATTGTGCACTAACATATGACTTGCTCTTTGCACATGTATTTAAATTCTATATACATGCTTGTGTGGTGTATGCTAGTTTTAACAAGTGGTTTTCAAATGTTTGAATAACTAGCATGCATAGGAGCTAGCTAGATTTTCTAAATTCCGCTCTTAATTCAAGTACTTTGCTTATAATGTGATCTCACGTGGTACTTTGAGTTTTGATGAAAATCTAGTTATCTTGATGCTTGTATGGTGAAAATGGCGCAACTCCGATTGGTATCACGCTTCAAAGGTCCATTTCTTTCACCTTAAGCATCATTTTGGTAACATAGCTCACCCTCAATTTTAATATTCATACATGTATGCAATGCTTCGTTCCAAACTCGTGGCATACATGTAGGGGAGCTCATGCTACCAAAACCGAACTATGATGTTTGTCCAATCCTATGATTGTAAGCAAAATGCTTGGACAACCGTTGTATGTTCAAAAACATTAATCATAAAACCTTTATATGCGGGTTGTCACCAATTACCAAAAAGGGGGAGATTGAAGATCTCTAGTTTGGTTTTGGCTAATTAGTGACACCTAAGGACTAATCTCTCGATGCTAAGTGTTTGATTAGATTGGAGATTGGTCGTGCCGGAGTTGATGCATGGTGATCATGGATAAGGGATCGAGGTGATCCAAAAGATGATCAAGCATACAACTCGATGGAGTTTCGGAGATCAATTGTCCCCAAGGCAAAGGTATAACCATAGGGCTTTTGATTTCACACCCAAGACACCATAGAGGGTGTGGGTGATTATAGGATCGATAAGCCGTACTATAAAGAGGGGAAACTTATCGTACATATCGGTCCTCATGTGCCTTTAGGTTCAAAATTCATTTGCATGCATTCTAACCTAAAGAGCTAACTCCGTGCTTGTGGAAAATGGTTTTTGAAAATGCTAACACATGGTGTCGAGGTGTTCTTCGACGTGTCGGCAACAAGAAACAAGTGACAAAAATCGGTTTGGAGCAAAGGCGAAGGAATGACGACGAAACGACGATTTTTTGCAGCTCTGGCGTGACCGGACGCACCTGACCGGAAGCACGAAGAATTCGACCGGACGCACCGGTCAGTGGGTCCGGTCAGAATTCCAGTAAGGGTGTAAACCGGGGTTTCGGCCGAGGGCCGACCGGACGCATCGACCGGATGCTTCCGGTGCTGACCGGAAGCACGACCGGACGCGCGACCGGACCCGGTCTGGCCGGGGGTTCAGTCACTGTTCGGGGGTTGTCGGTTGTGACCGGACCCACCGACCGGACTCACTGGTGAGTCCGGTCGGTCGGCCCGGCCAGGGCTACGAAAAACCGGGGTTTCCTCCCAACGGCCACATTTCGTGGTGTGGGGTATTTATACCCCCTTGGCTGCCTCTTGCTCTCTCTCTCTTGGTCATTTGAATCATTCCTAACAAGCTAGAGCAAGCAAGCAAGCCTCCTCCTCTCTCATTCTTGATTTGAGCTTTATTCTTGAGAGAAGAGTTGATCCAAGTGCATTTGCATCGAGTTCTTGCATCTAGAGGCACTTGGGGATCGTTGTGAGCCGGTGGGTTTCCCGTTTCTCTTGGAGACACCGCTCCTAGCCGGCTTGGTGATTTGGTAGAGTTTTTGGCAAGAAGAGGAGATTGTTTCTTGGCCACCTCCGGGCAAAATTGTGAGAGGATCACGCACTCCTCGTCGGGAAGACAAAGTGCAAGGAATACATTGCTCGTGTCTTGGGTACCTCACTTGTGAGTGGTATGTTGAGGCTAGCAAGGGCACCGCCTAGCTCAAACACCATCCTTGTGTTGGTCGGCACAACCGTAGACTAGCTTGTCGGTGTACAAGTGAACTCCAGGTGAACAAATCAACTTGTTCATTGTCTCGGTGTGTGGATCATCACCTTCGTGTGATTGATAGTCTCTCTTCTTCCCGGTGATTGGTTGACATCCTCTACTCGTCGGTATAACAAGCTTCTCACTCTTGTATTACTTTCCTAGTTTACTTTGAGTAGAGAGCTAGCACTTGCTTGTGTAGGTTGTTCTTGCTAGCATAAGGATCATACTAGGATTGCTCACTAGTTAGAGTAGTGACATAGCTCTTGTGTGACATAGAGATCATAGAATATAATTAGAATTGTCACTAGAGGCTTGCAAGACAATAGAGCTAGTGCAAACCGCTTTACGCCGTGTTTTATACTAACCGGTTTGTTAGTTGAGCTTGTAGAAAATTTTATAGGCTATTCACCCCCCTCTAGCCATCTAGGACCTTACAATCAGCCTTTGCAATCTTATTTAGAAAATTTTAACTAAATCCCTAGCCAACCGCCTCAAGCACCACCTTTGAGGTTACATTGACCAAGCCCAGTCTGCCTTTGTTGCCCATAGGCATATCTCTTCTAATGTCACCATCACCCAAGAGATTATCCACTCTTTCAATCTAAATGCTTGGAAAAATCATGCTTTCATTCTCAAAATAGATTTAGCCAAAGCTTTTGACAGACTAGAATGGAATTTCATCACTAACGCTCTTTGCAGGTTAAGGCTCAATGAATCCTTTATCAATCTTATTCGTGCTTGTATTGCTTCACCAGATTTTAATGTTCTTGTCAATGATGAGCCTTGATAAAGCTTCACCTCTCAGAGGGGCCTCAGACAGGGATGCCCTCTCTCCCCTATCTTTTTGTTATTACAATTAATGAATTTTCAATTAGATTATAGGAAGCTCTTCACAATAGCAACCTTTTAGGAGTGACCCTGGGAATAGGTGGGCCGACCAGTCACTCTCTTTAATTTGTAGATGATTTGATCTTATCTGGTCAGGCAGCAATCATTGAAGCTCAACATATTAAGAAAATCCTTTATGACTTCTGCAACCAATCAGGTCAGACCCCTAACCTCCAAAAATCTTCTATCTATTTCAGTAAGAATGCTCCCACTTCCACCAGAAACAACATCAAAAATATTTTCCCTGTGCAAGTCCTTCAACCTAACACTATGCACCTTGGCCATCCTATGATTTTTTGTCACAAAGACAAAAATAGGGCTTACAATTTCATCTACAATAAGTTCTTTGCTAAATTTGGGACTATCAAGGCTAACAAGCTCAACCATGCATGAAGCCTCCAATATATTAATTTTGTGCTTGCTTCTATTCCTATTTACTATATGTCAATTGTCCTCTTCTCCAAAAACTTCATTGCAAAAATTAATAGTATTGTTGCAAGGTTCAGGTGGGCATTGCCCCATAGCATACAGAGTCTGGGAGGATATTTGAAGGTCCAAGCAACAAGGAGGCCTGTGAATCAGATATATGGAGACAGTTAATAAGAGCCTAATCATACATTCGGCTTGGAATGCAGCCACCATAAAAATTCCCTTCTTGTCCCCTTTAAGTACAAATGCAACTTACCAGATTCATGTAGGTAACTCCTCCATTTGGTCCTCCCCTTGGTTACCTATATGGAATAATATCCATGACCACCTCCTCCTCCCAGTGACCAACTTCCCCGTACCATCAAAAGTTGCTGACCTTTGGCTCTCAAACACCCACGATTGGAACAATCAGCTGCTGTCCACCACCTTCACCCACGAGCTATCCATGCCATTCAACACACTCCCTTGGTTACCTCCAATAACCAGGAAATACTTAGATGACCCCAGCCACCAATGGTGTTTGCACAACCAAAGCAATCTACACACACCTAGAGTCTCAATCCCCCCTTAATCCCCAACTTATTACTTACACTTAGGATGGGGTACAAAGAGCCTTGCCGATTTTAACAACTTCCAGCCCTACTGACCACACTCTCTGTACTTTTTTTCACTCTTTGGTACTTATGGAAAGCTAGAAATGATCATCGTTTCCAGAGAAACAGGTGGACATCCTTACAAGTGCATAAGGCAGCACAGCCACACATGACAACCCATCTAGATGCTCTCGCTGAACAGGTCGCACCAATCTCCACACAACTACAGGAGGGACCGGGAACTCCTTCAACACCTGTCACACCCTCTATCCACCAAGTTATGAACAACATAAATGCAGGAAATACCTCAAACGGACCCTCTCCCCACTGGCACCTCTCAGCCGTCCTCCCTCCAACCTCAACACACTCCACCATAGGTATGCCTTATTCATCTGCAGGAACGATGGACAGATTCCTAGTACCTTCTCCGGCTCCAGTCTAGGGAATACGTTGCTACATTGATGCCTCTCATTGCGGCCGGACCCTGCTACCTATAACCACACAAGGGCAGGAATTGGAGTATTCTTTGTCAGCACAGTCCCCTAGTCACCGTTCAATTTTTTTTTTTTATCAAAGCAGGCTTGCAGGTGGCGTGTTCGGTGCTGATGGCCGAGACTGCAGCCATGGCACTGGCCTCCACTCTAGCTGCCCATCTTCGTCTGTTTAGGGTCAACTTCTACTCTGACAACCAGCAGCTAGTGTCATTCCTCAATGGCACGGATCTCTCCAATCCACCACAATGGATGATCAAGCCACTCACGCAGATGATCACCTTGGCGTTACAAAGTTCAGACTCCATAGTTCACAAGATAAGAAAAACCAACAATCATATGTCGGACACTCTAGCTAGGCAGGCACTAGCTTCCATGTATTCAGGAGACTATCTTTTTTCGTGTGTCCATGCTAACCCAACACATGCTCAAGGGTGCCCTCTATTGACCGCACTTCAGATCAGTATCCATTACCTTTGTAATGGTCCTAATAGCTTCTTGCTTGCTGTTAATCAATATATGTGTTTTCTTGAAAAAAAAAAAACTCTAACGAGCTAGCCAACCGTACAAGAAAAAGGATACGTATCTATAACTCCTATAAAGGAGAGCTCCACTAAGTAGTTCTCTTAACATGCAGCTATGCCACGTCGACACCCCCACTAACACCCTGAAGCCACGTCACCCGCAGTCTCCTCAACTGCCGAATGCACCAAGAGCCATCCACGAAGAGGCAGCGCGAATTGAAGGGGCAGCGGCACACCAATATAGAGGTTAACAGTCACAAATGCCAATGTCTTAATGCCATGCACTCGAAAGGTGAAGAGAATGAGGTTACCAAACTAATGAAATCATGTCCGTTTCATATGTCATGTTATTATAAGGAAGTTCGGAGGTGCTGTCATAGCAGAGACGGATCGTCATCTTCTTCCCTAACCGCAAAGCACACGAGGCGGCGGCTATGGGCGGACACGGCCACCCTTACTAGCCGGCGGAGCTAGAGCTGCCAGGTTTCGTGCTTCGCAGGAAGATGCTGCGGCGGCGGCGGCGCTAGACTATCCAAGACCGATCGATTGATCATGTGCTGGTGGGTGTTCACCGCGCTGACTCACATCGTCTTCGAGCCGCCCTTCCTTTTCACCCCCGATTTCTTCAGCGAGGAACACCCAAATTACTTCGACGAGATGTGTGAGTTCTCCGGCCGGCGCCGCTGCCAATTGGCCAGTTGTAGTTTCCAAATCAGCATATGGCGTTTGTTTTTCTGACTGATCACTGACAGAGCAAATGCAAATGCTGTTTCAGTTAAGGAGTACAGCAAAGGTGACTCGAGATACGCCGCAGGAACACCGCAGTACTCGCGCTTGAAGTGGTGACGATCGGGTTCAAAGGACCTGCATCGCTTCTTGCAGTGTAAGAGCAGAGCTGATTGCCATCTCTTTCCAAGCACTCAGATTTGCCATCTCTTTCTTTTTAATTTGTAATTTATTTTGTAAAAGGAGTTTATAGTTAGCACATGGTGACCACATGCTCTGCTTGCAGCTATGCGATTGCATCCCGGAAGTCGTACAGCCACATCCTCCAGTTCGCCGTTTCTTTGTGCCAGCTATACGGATGCTTGCTTTACTTCATCACCGCATACTTGGATGGCTTCAACTTCTTGGATCAGCCCCTTCTACTTCTGGGCATATTTCATCGGTTCCAACAGCTCATGGGTGATCATACCGACGCTCATCGCCACAAGGAGCTGGAACAAGATTTCGGCAGCATTTCAAGATGACAAGGTCAAGACTAGCTAGATAATCCTGCGTTCCTGCATTCTGTGTGCGTTTGCCACAGCTTTTGGAAGTTCAGTTGAAGTACAATGCAATGCATGCTGTACAACAGTACTAGAATGGGCAAATTATGACCATTTGTTAGTGAAACTGGGAGTCCTGTGTGTTCTTGGCCAAAAGTAAACCTGTACCTTTGTGAAAAATGTACTGTTTTGTCCCTTTTTGTGCAGTCATAGGCAGTGGTATTTTTTTATTTTTGAGCAAATCAGCAGGTGCTTTGCCGTTTCACAATGGTTTTATTTCAGCCTTGTGTTTGAGGTCAAACAACTGGATTGTGACTGTACCAACTCACATTGTGGTGTGTGACTCAACAATTCACTGGATGGAGACGAGAGATTACGAAATAGTACAGCCAAAGTGGCCAAACAATTGTGTTTGATTACTGACTTACGAAGGAGATGGGTGAGTGATGCCGCGGTGGGACCTCTAGACCCTTCGACTAGCGACGATCGCAGGAGCTGCAATGGGAGCAGGGCCTCCAGGCCCTCTCCGCTAACTCTCCGGCGAGGCTGGGGAGAGCAGGGCTGGTGGGGTCGGAACTCCCTCTGAAATCTATCTCCAAGGTCCCATGTCTGCCGTCGGCTACAACCCCTGGCATGCTAGCCCCAACCGCTGCTGCCGCTAGGCGCTTGGCGCCCAGAGCTACCTGCTGGTCGGATGCAGATGTAGGAGATGGCTGCCGCAAGGCGCCATGGAGCGCGGACTGCCCCCTGTTGATCGTGCAACAGGCTGCCGGCATCGGGTGCAGAGTAACGCCGGCATCGGGTGCAGAGTAACAGAAAGAGCTTTAGATGTTTCCCTGTTTTTTATTTTTATTTTTCCTCTCCACGAATGAAAGAGATGGTCATGGAAAGAATAGCAAGAGAAGGAGCAAGTCAACGTCATCGTGGGCAAAAGAAGTATAATCGAGTTTATTATCACCTGATATCCCTATCCATGAAATTAAGACCGCAGCGTACGGCCTAACGCCTAAAGGGAGGGACACAGCCATGGTCACGAGAACTCACGATGTAAGACATCAGGACTGATATATTCAGATCCCAAGCGCTTGCATTAACTCGCCAGCGCGTATCGCAACCATTTGCCACCTCCACGATTCCAACATGGATCCAACCCTGCCACTCACACCTCCTTCATCCATTGTCGAGTTGGATCCAACAGAGATGTTGTCGGTGTACTTGAGAAGCTGATCAATGTAGGCCTGCAGGTCGTGCACGCAAGCTATGTCATCAGCCTCGAAGAAGTCGAGCGCAACCTCGACGCCGACGTGCACATAGCAGGCTTTGCTCCATGGCAACTCGTACCGTCCTGCTAGAACCCTGGCGCCCTCGTTGAAAAGGACCCCGGGCATCTTGGTCACTGGATCGTTCACGTTCACGACCCGTAGCACCTTCACGCCCAGCTCCTCGCATCGGTTCTTGAACTTCAGGTTGCCAACGCGCGGACCGGCAAAGGAGTAGACTGTGACGGGGATCGAGGAGCCACCACCGTTACCGTTATTCGGGTAAGAATTCAGACCGAGCTCGGCAAGGTCGTAACCGAGGAGGAGGGCGAGGGAGCTTCCCATGCTGTGTCCGGTGAGGGTGATACTTATCTCTTCGTCCTTGTGCTTGGCAACAAGGTGAGAGATCTCGGAAAGGAGCTGGTTGCGGCAGCTGCCGGTGGTGAATTTGCCGAAGACATCATCGGAGGTGTAGAGGGAGAGGAACCCCGACTCGACTCTCACGTCCGGCCGGGGTCAGCAGGGTCGAAGCGTGCAGGCGTGAGCGTGCTCATGAAGTTGGCAAGCCACTCCGAGCCTGTGACCGTTCCGCGGAAGGAGACAAGGATGTCGCGGCGGCCGAGACGAGCTGCTTCCCGTTCCGACGCGACGGCGACGTAGCCGATCCACCGGCTCTTGCTGCAGGATCGGCCGATGCCCATGGGCAGAGCCGCCACGTCGGGTGTCGCGTAGATGTACTTGGTGACGGCGTACCCGGCGCCGTCCATTCCCACCGCCTGCAGCATCTGCTTCTTGCCGTGCTTGCAGTTGAGATACCGCTTGGACCGTGGGTCCAGGTCGAACGCCCGGTAGCACGCCGCCACGAGCTCCGCGTAGCGGACGATCTCAGCACGGAGCAGCGGATGGAGCGGCTCCACAAGGCCTCGCCAGTGGCCAGCGCCTTGGACCTCCTGCCACATGCACGCCAGCGGCGGCGTAACCATGGCTTTGGCGCGGACACCTGCGGGCGCCACTCCCGTGGTTGCTGCAGCCTCTTGCTTGTGCTGTAGGCTGCTGAGGCTGATGGTGATCGGCGTGGCGGACGACACCGCCAGGGCCGTGGAGACTCGGTGACGCGCTGTCGTGGTCGTTGTGCCAGGCGCCACGGAGAGCTTTGCAGCGGCAGCCATCAAAGCTTGGAGGGAGGCAGAGATGGGGAGTTGGGGTACGAGGCTAGGAGCACGGTGATCTATTGGTACAGTGGCGATCGCTGGATATATATTATATAGCCATATACGTGTGGTTGGTCTCTGATGGCAGCCATGCCCCACGTCTTGCACAACACAGCGAGGGCGGTGGCGGTTGTCGTAAAAGGTTGCAGCATTTGACCGGCATGAAGAAACTTGATTTAAAGTGGTCGGTACCGGGCTTAACCGGGTGGGACACGGAATCCAATAAGAGTAGCATGACGCAAGATTTGCTTACCGCCCAGCTTTTGTTTTCCTTAAAACTTTGCTTTGCACTCGGATGTTTATGTATATGTAGTCTAATAAACTAGAGCTTTTATCTTAAGGTATCTATATGATTAATCATTCTTTACTAAATGCCCCACTAATTTGCAATAATTTCATACTACAAGCTATTCATGTTTTTTCTTAAATACACTACTTGCGAATCATTGTATTCAAGCATAATAGTTTTTACATCACACGAAGAAGTGCGCTCAGGGAGGATAAGTTTTTACAGTAAAGCACGGCCTCCCCATTCTCTAAGACTCTAAGCCAATTACTCGCGAATAGATTACTCGCGAATGAGACAACTAAGCTTTCACACTCCGGCGTCGATCCATAGATCGATGGTGTGCTTGATGGTGGATAGGAGCTGGCTGGTGGCGGCAGCGTCGTTGCGGAAACATGTTGCATTCCTTTCTTTCCGTATCTGCCAGGCCACCAATGCGAATAAGGTGTATGGCCATTTCCTTTTGTCCGCGTGCCATCTTTGTCACCGTCGGTCCCATCAATCGAGCACCTCACTATGCCAGAAATCGCTATCTGTGACACTTGTTAACTGCTATCAGCGACACATTTTTCACGCGTCACCCTTTTTGCGTCAGTGATAAGGGCATATCTGTGACGTGTATTTACGCGTCACTGATAACACCATATCTGTGGCGCATATTGGCTACAAGTGTCACCAATAACACCTTATCGGCGGCGCGTATTGGCTACAAGTGTCACCGATAATACCTTATCAGCGACACATATTGGCTACACGCGTCACTGATAAGGCTTTATTGGTGACGCATGTAGCCAATAAGTGTCACTAATAGCTATTTCGAAAAGAAAAAAAAATACAATGGTCATATATTATATATATATTATATTATATACAATGATCATATATATATATACACATCATTGTACCCAACATTTTACTTGTACATCTTTACAAAAGGAACAAAAATACATGCATAGGGCAACAGTAATACTTCAGCCATCCATTTCAGCAATCAAATTCTTTATTACAAAATTTAGATACAACTCAAGCCACAAAACAGGTTACTGTTACCAAGATGACTCCTAATAGTACATAACCAGATTATACATAGTACAAGAATTGTCCTTGAGATTAAATAAGACTGACTACATTGAGTGCAATACATAAGAAATAACAGCCTGCATTAGAGTAGCTGATGTCCATCTGCTCCTACAACTGTGGTTGCTGAACTGCAGTGAAAAAAAACAACCAGGAAAAAGCATGAGCTGCTGCTATACTAGTGAATAAAACCGGAAGGTTGTGTAAGTAATCAATACTAGTTTGACAAAGATCCATTTCGGCCATGTGCTCTACTATATCATTAACTAATAAAGTATTTGTTGATTAAGCTAGAATCTTAATGGTGCATTTGCTGTAGAGAGGCATTCACCTTATTACTGCAACTTCAGAAAATAATACATTGATAATTGCAGCATAGTGCCTTCCTAATCTGTTTTTGTGAATCTTTCATTGTCCTTTTTATTACAGCTAGAAAAGGTTTCTGCAGGATCGAGAAATAGGCTACATATCTGCCAAAATTAGAGGATTCAAAGCATGCTATCAGAAACCAAGAAATAGTTCAAACAGAGTTTCATAGAAAAGCATAGTTCAAACAGGAGTAACATAAGACAAACAAGCTACTTACTATAGAACAAGCACTTCAGCAGCAGCAGGTGCAGAGTTTGGTACCTGTGTGCTAATTCCAGCCAAGCACAATATTTGGCAGCTTCGTCTTCTGGCATATATCCACTATTTTCTGTTCAAAAGCACAGCTGAAAGGAAGTATGACAAATTGACAAGTGTTGAAATGCATTTCTTTATCCATGAAACATACAGCTCAATAGAAATTTCACCTCAGCACAAATTCTGCTCACTGTTTAAACATACAACTCAAATTCTGCTCACTGCTGAAATAGTCCACGACTGGAATCCATGGTGGACTTGTGCAGTAACCTGCTCGTCGTGGCCTATAATTGAGAAACTTGTGCTCCTTAACAGCTGTAATGACATAGAATTCATGGGCTTCATTAGTTCAAATATGCAATTGAAATAATAACAAGACCATATGTTCCGATAGAACATAACAAGATGGAAGCAGTTTCTAGTCATAGTCACAGTAATAAAGGTGCAGTAGCAGATAAGGTGCAGATCATATAAAATGACAGTACACTTTCCAGCATCCAGCTATTCAGCTAAACCCCAGCAGCATCCAGCTATTCAGCTAAAAAAAATAATCCAGCTATTCAGCTAAACACCAGCATCCAGGTATTGACTAATTAGTTGACATGAATAGCTTAACCATCTTCATATTAACTATCTATGTAGACAAACACACACGATACAAATCATGAATTTATGTAGACAAACCTGCAGGAAGTGAATACTGAGGCTGATCACTAACAGAAATAACATCAAGCAACAAGTGTTTAGCAAACCAATTTTCATACCTCAAATTTTCCAGCGCTGAACACACCAAGTCAAGGAGATCTCCAGTTCCTGTGCCAGTGATAGCAGAAAATAGCAGAGGAAACCTAGCAAGAACAAACACAAGATTAGCTGAGTAGCTTGGCAGACTGTTGGGCAGTTAAAGAAGACAATAAAAATACCTATAGGCTGCAATGTGAGGCCAGTGCGGAATTTCCTTATCAAATCCTGTTCCAAACTGAAGTCAAGATTATCCTGGACACAGAAGAGTGAACTTCAGTCAAGATTATCACAATACAAATCACTTAACTGCTTTAGTGAATCAACTTATGTGAGACACGATCGAACAGATAGTGAAGTTATTCTGAAAATTGCACTCCACACTGTTGTGGGCGTGGATGGGCTGAGGGAATTGATGAGGAAGAGGGGGCTGGGCTACTGCTACAGTACCCGCGGCGCTACAGTTCCCGCGGGTACTGTTCACGAGATGGCGGCGGCTAGGGTTTGGGGCTGTAGAGGCGCTTGGAACGCCGGCCGTGGGCAGAGAGAAGGGTTTTCCTTCTTAATCTCTTGCTTGATTATAGATCAATACATCTCCTCTCATTATATAGAGAGGTTTGACTTGGCCCCTAAGTAAGCCACCAATTAACCCTAATGGGCTAAGGCCCAATAGGCTCTTGACTCCTCTAACACTACTCCCCACCCGGACATGCAGCTCGTCCTCGAGCTGCAACCTAACAATGACACTAACGATGACACTAGACACTAACTTAACACCTAAGAACAAGCCTTTTACATCTCGGCTTATCTTATTGACCAAAAATAAATTGCAACTCTTTAATTTTGACACCTGAAGATAATGCGGACCACCTCCGTGTGTTGGATCTGCACGTGTGTAGCCGCCTGGATCCCATGGAGACCATCGGAACGAGAGGGTTGCACGGGAACGATTGCACGGGACTAGTCGCAGCGACCGACCGGAGGCGACCTCGCGGCGGCCGACAACGAAACGTGGTAGCGCTGAGGCGCGCGTCCCCCCGATGACGAAGAGTAGCCCGCTCTCACGTAACTGGAGTCGCGCCGGCTGCGAAAAAAACAACACGCCGCACACTGGAAGCAGCCGGGGGCGGCGCGGTTGTGGGTGGCCATCCGACCGCCGAGGTCGCGCCCCACCTTGCCGAGGTTGATCGCCGTCAAGGCCGCCTCATGTATTGGCGGCGCATCTCACTG
The DNA here is from genome assembly GCA_015847255.1 of Hyparrhenia diplandra. NCBI lineage: Eukaryota > Viridiplantae > Streptophyta > Magnoliopsida > Poales > Poaceae > Hyparrhenia > Hyparrhenia diplandra. The sequence goes on along the minus strand of JADLZK010011252.1, from coordinate 64,429 downwards.
CACCCGACGACGGCTAGAGGCCGCGCGCGCGGCGAACTGCCAGATCGCACCGCGCCGCAGGCCGGGCACGCACTCTCTCGTGCAAGCGCCATCTCGCAATCTGTAGCGGCGGCGCTCCGATCGGGCGAGGGAAGACGGAACGCCGCCGCGTGAAGATGGAGGCGCTCTTTGTTGCAGCGGCGATCGATCTGCGGGGAGGACACGGCGCCTCGGCGAAGATGGAGTGGTGCCCGGCCGGCGCACCATGAGGCGGCGGCGCCGGCTGCAATCGCTCCGCTGGGGCAACTGGACCCGCTACGGAACGACGGCGAAGGCTGTGAAGCGATTCGACGAGGCCTTCCAATCCGCGTTGAACGCCTTCAAATCGACTCCATCTTCGTCGCCATGGCGAGATCTGGTCCAGCAGCTCCTTGCATCGTGCCTCTTGTGCGGCGTCCATAGCGAACCACGAGCTCCTTGCTTCCTTCGTAGAATCCATGGCAAGCGAGAGCCCACGGATCGCGGCTTTGGTACCAAATTGTTATGGATGTGGATGCGCTTGAGGGGTGATGATGAAGAAGGGGGGTACTCGCTGATGCCCAGCGGCGCTACGGTTCCAGCGGGTGCTGTTCACGAGATGGCGGCGCTAGGGTTTGGGGCTGTAGAGGCGCTTGGAGCACGCCGGCCGCGGGGCTCTCGCCACGGCCGGCAAGAGAGAAGGGTTTTCCTTCTTAATCTCTTGCTTGATTATAGATCAATACATCTCCTCTCATTATATAGAGAGGTTTGACTTGGCCCCTAAGTAAGCCACCAATTAACCCTAATGGGCTAAGGCCCAATAGGCTCTTGACTCCTCTAACACTTCTCTCTTTATATAGAGAGGTTTGACTTGGCCCCTAAGTAAGCCACCAATTAACCCTAATGGGCTAAGGCCCAATAGGCTCTTGACTCCTCTAACACACACATTAATAGTTAAATATACACTTATCACTGCATCTGAATTCTCATAGGAAAAAAGTTAAATATACAAAAGTGAGTAACTATGAATTATGTGTTCTTCTACATTATTAGCAAACTAGAACTTGAATCAAATGTGATAGTTGCTTTGTAAAATAAATGACTACAAAGAGAATCAAAAATTGGTATGGCTGAAAAATAGTTAATTGACCAAAACTGAACCAATTATCAAATGCACTTTATAACTAATGTGCTTTGAGATATAATCTCAGCTAAATAATCAGCAAAGTTAAGAAATCAGTGAACATAATCAGCACAGTTTTTTTTTTTTTTGCGCCATTCAATACCAGAATATGACATGCTGAAGCTCAATCTACTTTTAGGAGATTGCAATATATCTAAGCAATTTGAAACTTACAGTATAGAATTTCTTTCTAGCAACATAAGTTCCCTAACAAGGTCTGCATTTTGAGGAAAGGCACCTGGCAACTCAAGGTCAAGATAATTAGTTCAGCTATGCTAGTGCCCAAAAATGTAGAGGCTGCAATTTTGTGCAACTGGAGGTGCAGCGAAATGAAAAGGCAGAGGAATTAGAGGTATACACTTGCAGGCTTGACAAGAAGAATCCTAACATGTCATAGAGCTCAGTTTCATCTGCACCTGAAAATTTCCCTCCTCGCTGGATCTTGCCATTGTCCTTCTTGATCTGCACCTGAAAATTTCCAAGGAGACAAAGAAATCATCACATGGTATAAGGACTTATGAGCTTCTAAAGTTATTTCTATTTCATCTGCTCTCTGTTCACACATGCACATTAGTTTGTTCTGCATATATATTATTTTATTAGTAACTTCGCACTGATTGTCAAAGTCACCACATAATCCACAAAGTATAAGTTGGTTGTGTGATATTTAAAGAAAACAAGTCAGCAAACATGTAAAAAGAATAGCTGCTGTCCATCTGCTGCTGCTGCTGTGGTTGCTGAACTGCAGTGAGAAAAAACGACCAGGAATAAAAACATGTACTCTCTTCAAGAGTTTACAACTGCAATTCTAGTTACTACCATGAAGATATCATGCTAGCTCAAGAGTTTACAAAGCAATTCTAGTTCCTCCAACTAGATTAGTTCAAGATTAGATAAAAAAAAAGTCCTCAACTGAAGAGAACTAGCAGAGCATCGCATAAAAACATGTACTGGTTTATATGAATTTCAGATAATGTTCATAGTTAGACAAGGTATAGGTTTACATGAAATTTAGAGAAGATTCATAATCATATACAAGGTTTACTATTGTGTGTTACTGCTCCTGCACCCTGCAGCAAATAGCTCACATATAGCTAAATGCCCCATGTAGGCTGGTTGCAGAGTTAAGTTTTATCTAAAGTCACTTGATAGAAATACTTGTCCCAATTTATACAGCTACTTGAGAATGCAGTCTACTTTAAAGCACTCAAATTTCAACCAAGTCATCACTATCTGCTTGACAATATTGGATTCACTAATTTCTAGCCTTGACTCGATATGAAACAGTTGTCACACACAACATCATCAGCCTGACCCACTTGTCATTGAAACCCAATTTCTCCATCATTTTCTTCAAAAAGCCCCACTCCACACGGTCATATGCCTTACTCATGTCTAATTTAATTGCAGCTAGACCAATCTTCCCTCTTCTTCGCTGGTTTAGGTGATGAGTCAGCTCGTACGCAATCAGTACATTATCTGTGATTAGCCGACCCGGGACAAAAGCACTTTGGGACTGGGAAATAATATCTGGAAGGATGTTTTTCAGCCTGTTCGCAACTTTTGAGATCAGTTTATAGACTCTGGGTGTTGGGTTAGGGTTAGGGTACGGGGATGGGGATGGAATGGCGACCGACGGACCGAGCGAGTCGCTTGGGGTTGTATGGATGAGCGAGTCGTTTGGGGCTGTATGGATGGATAAGTGTTAGACGAGTGTATGGGCTTCTGATTTAGATGGGCACCTACACTGCTGGGCTGTTTGGACAAGGCCCAATAGCTCATCCCAGAAATTTGTGACGCGGATACACAAAATGAGTCACATTTAGGTGTGCCTATCAGCGACGCGTCTATAGAACACACGTCACATTAATTATCGGTGACACGTTTTGTTGACCTGCGTCACTGATACGAACACATATCTGTGACGCGGCTAACCAACACGCGTCGCAGATATTATCAGTGACGCGGGTTAACAAGACGCGTCGCTGATAAGGTGTTATTACTGACGCATATTGATTCTAGAGCATGGGCACCAACTAATCGGTGACACATATTGTTAACCCGCGTCGCTGATAATCTATTGGTGACACATTTTGTTTCTGAGTCACAAATAGTGGCGTCACTGATAGCGATTTCTGGCATAGTGTCGATGTCTCCCACCTGCAAAGAATCGACACCAAGAACCGCAAGAATTGTCCACCATACTTGCCTAGAGAACGAGTAGGAAACAACAATGTGGTCGATCGTCTCGAGCTCTTGGTCGTAGAGGAAGTAGTTGTTGTTCGCCTCAAGTCCATGACGCCTTATCCTGTCCATAGTCTAATCGCGCCTCCTACTGCCAAAGATCTTCACTCGGAGCGGTGCCCAAGTCTTCCAGATCCTATTGCATCCTAAGATTGGATGAGAGGTCATTTGTAGAGCTCTGTAAGTCGACTTAGATGAGTATTTCCCTCTAGGCATCCACCTCTACACGAGTCAATCCTCGTTGTCGGTTAATTAGCTATACCTGGTTGATGAGATCCCAAAGCCGGACATACTCATAAGCGGCCGACACGGTGATCCCGCCAAAAATTTGGCGGACCCAAGCCCGTCCGAGTTCGCCTTAGTGACGACGTGATGGAGATGCATCCGTGGCTAACGGTTTAACACCCGATGGTGCTATGTTCCGGACCGCACGCCCCTAGATCTAGCACCCTATCTAGAGCATGGTGGATCGACCATTCCCTAGCTCCATGAAGATGGACATATAGAAGAAGTCTTGAACCTCCTTGGCGATCTTGAGCGGTAGATCCGCCAAGGCCTCGTTCTTGTCAGATTGTTGTAACCAGAGCCAGCGAGCTTGCAAGGCGATGTAGGTGAGTCACAGGTCCGGGACGCCAAGACCACCAAGATCTGTGGGTCGACATACCGTAGGCCATGCGACCATGCATTCCCTCAGACAAAGCCCTCCTTGTCAGTCCACAGGAATCGCTAGCAGATGTTGTCGATCTCATTGATTGCCCAGGTATGAAGGCTATTCGTCGGCATGGTGTAGATGGGGATTGCCGAAGAGGACCAATTTTATCCAGATGAGTCTTCCGCTTCTTGCCATGAGCAGTCCCAGAATGGCTGGCAACCTTCTATAAATTAACTGTGTCCATAGTGGATTGGATTCTTGCTTTGGGGACCTTCTTCGTGCTTAGCGGCAATCCGAGATATGTGATTGGGAAATCAGATATCTGGCACCGGGTGTGGGGGGGATAAACCCCTATCCCCTCACGGGCTACTTTGGGATAGGCCTTTTGGGCCGGCCCAAGGCGACGGATTGAAGCCCTTAGGCGTTAGAAGACGGCGATCATCGGGGATCATGGCTTAACGTGGTCGCCAAGATAGTTTCCTAGTATAGCTCCATTGTAATCACTAAAAACTTTCCGATTGTAACCGATCAGGATAGATCTTGTCGGACCGGATCCGACCTGTAACCTTGCTCCCCGGACTATATAAGGAGGGCAGGGATCCCCCCGGAGGGACGACCAATTCTCAATCAATCAATACAATCTAAGCAGGACGTAGGTTTTATGCCATCAAGGCGGCCGAACCTGGGTAAAACCCGTGTGTTTTGTCCTTCGCTCGTTCTGCTTAACATCCTGTTAGTCGTCTAGCGCACCTCTACCGCTCAATCTACTAGCCGGGTACCCCCTGCTAGACTATCGCCGATAAACCAACGACAGTTGGCGCGCCAGGTAGGGGGTGTGCTCGAAGACGCCATGGCTAACAAGATGGTGATCTTCCCTGAATCCATGGCGGTCGACCCGTGGAGGACATCCAGTTCGGGACGCTCGTCTAGAACAACGGCGCCGTACTCGGCGTCAACAACCCTGCGCCGGCTCAGATCAAATCTGCATCGGCATCTGCTCCTACAACGCCGGCACCGGCTCAAGCTACGGAGGCGGGGCCGCTCGGACCTCCGATCCGGCTCACCCACCCGTTCGTACCGTACACGAGGCGCTTCGTCCACGACGTTGACAATCTACTTGGAAACTTCGACAAGCTCACGTTTGGTATGGGTGAGTCTTCCCCTTTGGTTGACTTGACTACGTCGCTTTCTGCCAACAGGGACAACATCGACCGCAACACGGGCTGCCCGACGCACCTTCGAGGAGAAACAGATCTGGTCGAGGGCTATGCACCCCTCGGCCAGGGTCTGGTCGTCACCGCTACCCCCGAAGGACGGGTTGTCCGCTTCGCGCCGTCCCCGGACGATGGCGGTGAAAGGTCCTAATGGCTAGAGGGGGGGGTGAATAGCCTATTAAAAATTCTTGCAACAACACTAAGCACCCGGATTAGTGAATAAGATGGCGAAGCTAATAAGCGGTGCTACAAGTTATCTATGCAAGCCACAAGTCAATTCTATTATTTCTAATTCACACAAAGGCTATGTCGCTAGATTACTCCTAGGTGAACAAACAAGTCTAACTAAAACAACAACTAGGAGCTAAACAATTCTAGCAAGCTAAGCAACTAAACAACCTAGGCAATTCTACACAAGTATATCAATGTAAATGCTAGAGAGAGGAATCGATATACCGACGGTGGAGTGTAGAGGTAGAAGCCAATCACCGTGATCAATATGAAATCTCCAACGAGCAAGCACACAATTGACACGACAATTTTTACTGAGGTTCACATGCTTGCCGGCACGCTAGTCCTCATTGTGGCGACACACTCACTTGACGGTTGCTAAGCTTAATGGCCGGTGCCAAATCCCCGGTGGGAGCTCAAGCAAATGATCACAAGAGAGGGTCCAACAAGCCACGAGCAATCCACTAGTGATGCCTTTTCGCGTACCTCCCGCGGGGTAAGGCTCAACCCCTCACAAGTCCACCCAGGTGTGGCCTCGAACAAGCTCCAATCGAGGCTCAACACCGCCTCTTGCTCCAAGCCGCTAGGGAACCAAACAAATTCCCAAGAGAAACAAGATCCCGCAGCTTCTCCAAGGATGAAGTGCCTCTAGATGCAAGACTATCAAGCAATGCACTTTTATCACTCTCAATCTCACTCAAGAATCAAAGTTAGAGTGAAGAGATGAGTGGAGAGGAGTCTCACAAGCTCACAAGTGTGTAGGAGTGTTCAAATGTGCAAGAGAGACCTCAAATGGCCGGCCAACCAACTATTTATAGCCCCAAGTCGAAATAGAGCCGTTGGCCAAAAGTCCCCTTCTCTGCCGCCTCCGCCGGACGCGCCAGGCGGTCCAGATTACCTGGCGCCAGATCGCCACACGCGACACTTCAAAGCGTGCGTCCGTCGGGGGCGTCTCGACATGCTCTACGGGATCTGCGTCGGGCGCGCGCCGGACGCGCCCGGCGCCCGCGTCGGCGCGATTCACTTCTTTCTCGAGCGCGATTTCTCCACAGGCGGACGCGGAATGATTTGGGCAGCGTCGGCGCAAAGCCGCCGGACGTCGGGCGCCCCGATTTGAATGTTTGCCCTTTGCGCTGGCGCGCCCGGCGCCAGACGCTCGGCGTCCGGCGCAGCGACAAAAAATCTTCTCTTCATCGCCGCGTCGTCGTCTTTCCATCTTTCCAAGTTTAAACTTCTTGTCTTGAGTTGCCAACACATCGAATGTTTCCCGTGAGCACAAGTGTTAGCATGTCACGATCGGTTAGACAAGAACGAAAGTTAGTGCTCTCAATCCTAAATGCATATGCAAGTCAATTGGACCTAGAAGCACTTCACCAAAGGATTGTCGCAAATCCCTCTTGATAGTCGGCTATCTATCCTATAATGTGATCACACGCTCTATCGTGTCTTGATCACCGAAAAGGAAAAACCCTATCAAGATACCTTTGCCTTGATCTCGCGGGTTCCTCTCAAGCCGATCACCGAGCTTGACGATCCACCATGTCCATCATCATCGTCCCATGTTCATGATCATCATGCTCCTTGTCATCCATCTAATCCTATCTCAAGTCATACACTTAGAGCAAGGATTAGTCCACAAGTGTGTCATCAATTTCCAAAACCAAACATGAGATTTCAATCTCCCCCTTTTTGGTAATTGATGGCAACCAAAAACACAAAGATACGAAATAAAATTCAATTGAACTTGAATTGCTTGTCCATAGCATTTTGATCATGAATCAAGGATTGGACAAACATTTCAAGGTTCGGTTTTGGTAGTAGTAGCTCCCCTACATGTGTGCTTCCATGTGTTTGGATCAATTTGGCACATATGTATGGATAGAGATCTTGGGGAGAGATACTAATACCAAAAGAGATGCTAAGGTTCTAGAATTCGGACCTTTGAAGCGTGAAACCATCGGAGTCCTTAGCATCAATGTAACTAGACAATCATCAAAACTCAACATACCCCATGAGATCAACATTATAGGCTAAAATGTGAGCTTTGTCTAGATACATCCTATGCATGCTAGTTGATCAATCACCAATCATTTTTTCAAAAACTAGCATACACCAAGCAATCATGTATATTGAATTTAAATTGCCAATGCAACATTTCATCATGATCATGCACATACAAATGCACAAATAGTCTATGAGCTTGCTCCCCTATTTGTGTGATCCTTTCCAACAACATCTTTGTGACTTATTTCTCCCCTTTGTCAACAATCACTAAAAAGGTGTAAATAAGAGAAATCAAGTCAATCAAAGTATCACATGTGGTCTCATCTAGATCACTTGCCTTTCCATGTATTCAAGTTTGAACCAAGGACAAGCTTTTTCACACCTCATATGCATAAGGGTTATCTTGCACCATGTTAGAATACACATCAATAGCTCATTTTCTAGAGTTGACACTAGGATTGCAAGCACATAAACATGTCATATGCCACCACTAGTTTATAGAACCAATCAAAGCAATAGTGGTGCCACACATACAATGAAAACTTTTTATTTTCCATGAATGAGCCTATTAAGTATGCATGATGTCTAGATGCATTAACAAGTCCTTAGCAACATATGAATGCCATGACAACCAACTTTTACCTTGGGTTTGTCGAAGGAGAGGCATGTCATATAAGTGGGGTGCATCAACTCAAGTTGGAGAAGTCAATGATGTTCAATTCTCCCTTTAGCATGCAAAATCTTTTCTCATCAAGTGGCTTGGTGAATATGTCGGCTAATTGATCTTCGGTGCCAATGCCCATGATACAAATATCACCCTTTTGTTGATGATCTCTTATGAAGTGGTGCCTTATATCAATGTGCTTTGTTCTTGGATGTTGAACCGGATTTTGGGTCATCTTCCTTGCACTTTCATTGTCACAATACAATGGAACCTTGTCAAATTTGAATCCAAAATCCTTCAATGTTGACCTCATCCAAAGCAATTGAGTGCAACAACTTCCCGCACTTATGTATTCGGCTTCGGCGGTAGAGAGAGAGCAACACTATTTTGCTTCTTTGAAGACCTTGACACTAGTGACCTTCCAAGGAATTGACATGTGCCACTTGTGCTCATTCTATTTATCTTGCACCCTCCATAATCGGAGTCCGAATAGCCAATCAAATCAAACTTGGATACCTTTGGATACCATAGTCCAACATCTTGTGTGCCCTTCAAGTACCTCACAATTCTCTTTGTTGCCTTGAGGTGACTCTCTCTAGGATCGGATTGATATCTAGCACACATGCCCACACTAAATGCAATGTCCGGTCTTGATGCGGTTGCATAGAGCAAACTACCAATCATGGACCGATATTTCTTTTGTTCAACCATGTTGCCACTAGGGTCGGGGTCTAAGCTTCCATTTATTGCCATTGGTGTGGACATTGACTTGGAATCTTGAAGATCAAATTTCTTGATCATATCCTTGATGTACTTGCCTTGACTAATAAATGTGCCATTCTTCAATTGCTTGATTTGGAGACCAAGAAAGAATGTGAGCTCTCCAAGCATTGACATTTCAAACTCATTGGCCATCATCTTAGCAAATTCTTCACAAAACTCTTGGTTGGTTGACCCAAAGATAATGTCATCAACATATATTTGCAACACAAATAAGTCCTCGCCAATCTTCTTAGTGAAGAGAGTGGTGTCCACCTTGCCCATCTTGAACCCTTTAGAGAGGAGAAAATCTCTCAACCTCTCATACCATGCTCTAGGTGCTTGTTTCAATCCATACAAAGCCTTCTTCAACTTGTAGACATGGTTGGGATACTTTTCATCTTCAAAGCCCGGTGGTTGTTCAACATAGACCAATTCATTGATGAAGCCATTCAAGAATGCACTTTTCACATCCATTTGATAGAGCTTGATGTCATGTGCACATGCATAAGCAAGCAAGATTCTAATTGCTTCAAGTCTAGCAACCGGTGCATAGGTCTCTCCAAAGTCAAGACCCTCTACTTGAGTGTACCCTTGAGCTACTAGCCTTGCCTTGTTTCTAACAACAATTCCATCTTGATCTTGCTTGTTCTTGAAGACCCACTTGGTTCCTATCACATTGTAGTCTTTTGGCCTTTCCACCAATTCACATACATCATTTCTCATGAAGTTGTTGAGTTCTTCATGCATAGCATTGACCCAATCTTCTTTCTTTAGTGCCTTCTCAATATTTTCCGGCTCTTCTTGTGCTACAAAGGCATGGTGAGCATAAAAAGATGCCAATCTTTGTCTAGTGACCACTCCACTATTGATGTCACCAACAATTTGATCAATTGGATGATCTCTTGCAATGTTGGATGGTTGCATCACTTGCACTTGATGACTAGGATGAGGAGTTGGACTAGCTTGTTGTTCTTGATCTTCACCTTGAGTACCACTAGTGCTTGCTTCATTTGCATCAATCTCAATAGTAGTGGTAGTCAATGGAGTGTCATCATCATCCTCAACTTGCCTTGGCCGAATGTCACCCACATCCATGTTCCTCATTGCATTCTCCAAGTTGGAACCACTCACATCATCATGATTTTCAACTTCATTTTGAGAGCCTTGGGTTTCATCAAATTCCACGTCATGAACTTCTTCAAGTTTGCCACTACCCAAGTTCCAAACTCTATATGCTTTGCTTGTGGTTGAATATCCAACTAAGAATCCTTCATCACACTTCTTGTCAAACTTGCCCAATCTTGTGCCTTTCTTGAGAATGTAACATTTGCATCCAAAGACTCTAAAGTGTCCAATATTGGGCTTCCTTCCATTTAGCAACTCATAGGGTGTCTTCCCAAGCATACCATGGCAATAGAGTCGGTTGCTACAATAGCAAGCCGTGTTGATTGCTTCGGCCCAAAGGGAATGGCTAACATTGTACTCACTAGGCATTGATCTTGCCATTTCAATCAAGGTTCTATTCTTCCTCTCAACTACACCATTGGATTGAGGAGTGTAGGTTGGTGAGAATTGATGTCTAATTCCAAGCTCATCACACAACTCTTCAATTCTTGTATTCAAATTCACTTCCATTGTCACTCCTAATCTTCTTGATGGATGTCTCAAACTCATTTTGAACCCTCTTGACAAATGTCTTGAAAAGCTCAAATACATCATTCTTGTCATGCAAGAAGAACACCCATGTGTATCTAGTGTAGTCATCAACTATAAAAAAACCATACTTGTTGCCTCCAATGCTAGAGTATGATGTTGGCCCAAACAAGTCCATGTGTAGCAACTCAAATGCCTTGCTAGTGCTCATTGTGCTCTTGGTTGGATGTGCATTGCCATGTTGCTTGCCGGCTTGACATGCTCCACAAGGTTTGTCCTTCTCAAACTTCACATCATTCAAGCCTCTAACCAAGTCATGCTTCATCAACTTGTTCAATTGCTTCATTCCAACATGACCAAGCCTTCTATGCCACAACCACCCTTTGCTAGCCTTTGAGAGTAGACATGTTGTCAACTTAGCTTCTTTTGACTTGAAATCAACAAGGTAGAGATCACCATATCTAAATCCCTTGAAGATCATATTTGCACCATCACCACTAACCACTTCAACTTCTTGGCTTGTGAATATGCATTTGTAGCCAAGATCACAAAGTTGAGAGACCGATAATAAGTTGTAATCAAGATGATCAACTAGCAACACCTTTGACAAGCTCTTCTCTTGAGTGATTGCAATCTTGCCTAGCCCCAACACATTGCCTTTCTTGTCATTGCCAAATGTGAGTGACTCATACTCATCAATATCCTTGATGCTAATTGACTTGAACATATGAGAATCCCCTGGTCATGTGTTGAGTGCACCCACTATCCATTATCCAATGCTCTCCTCCCAAGCATGATAATTAACCTACAAAATAAGATCAATTCTTCTTAGGTACCCAATGTTGCTTGGGTCCTTCAAGGTTAGTCACCAAGGCCTTTGGTACCCAAATGGCTTTCTTCTTTGAGCCCATCCATGGTGTACCAATGAACCTAGCACGAACACCATTGTCCTTCTTCACAAGCATATATGAGTGATCAAGCTTAATGGAAGAGACATTGGTTTTCTTGTTCATGCACTTTTGCTCTAGGTGACCAACTTGCTTGTAAGCTTTGCAATAGCTACCATTGTTCTTCACAAAACAAGTCTTGTGAGTCACATAGGCGGCCTTGCCTTTCTTGGGGATATAGCCTAAGCCCTCCTTGTATGAGGGTGCCCTTTGGCTACCCAAGCACATAAACAAGCGGTCCTCACCACCATAAGCCTTAGCTAAGGTGTGATTGAGCTCCTTTACTTCCCTTTTTAAACATACATTCTCATGAATAAGCATAGGGTTGTCATTATCTTCACTAGTGATGGATATGCTAGTGATAGAGCTAGTGGAGGTCTCACACTTGGGGGTTGATTCATCCACAAGAATGTCACACATGATGCTTGCATTGCATGTATCAACCTTATCCTCAACTAAGCACAACTTGTGCTCTTCTAGTAGGGAGGCATGAGCTTTCTCTAGCTTAGAATGAGATTTCTCAAGCTTCTTATGGTCTACCTTTAGACTCTCATAAGAGGCCCGAAGCTCATCAAGTTCTTGCTTAAGGCTCTTTGTTTCCTTATGCAAGCCCTTGACCTCCTTCCTACTTTGCTTATACATGTCAATGCAATCTTCAAGCATGATTTGTAATTCTTCCCTAGTGTGCTTTGGCTCCTCACCATCACTATCACTATCACTATCATCATCATCATCATTAGTGATAGATTGTACCTTTGTGGCCTTAGCCATGAAGCATGAGGAAGGTGTGTCGAAGAGGGAGATCTTGTCATGCATAGCAAGGTGAGCTTGTCCCTTCTTCTTGTTCTTCTTCTTCTCCTCTTCTTCATCACTTGAGGAGGATGAGCCATCACTATCCCAAGTAGCCACATGTGACTCATTCTTCTTCTTGGGCTTCTTCTCCTTCTCATTCTTGGCATCATTCTTCTTTCTAGCTTTCTTGATGCCCTTCTCATCATCACTTTCATATGGGCATTCGGCAATCAAGTGACAATCATCATGACACCGAAAGCACTTCATGTTGCCTTCATTCTTGCCATCCTTGGTCTTCTTGGATGATTGCTTCTTGTTCTTCTTGTTGATGTATGCCTTCTTCACATATTTTCCCAATCTTCTCACAAAGAGGGCAATTTGTTCATCAACTTCACTTCCACTAGTAGAAGTGCCACTCTCATCATCACTTGATTCTTCTTTCTTCTTCTTGCCCTTTGATGATGAGCTTGCCTTGAGTGCCAAGCTCTTCTTGTCCTCTTTCTTCTCTTCTTCCTTGACCTTCTTGTTTGCCTTGTTGATGAGCTCTTTCTTCTTCTTGTCATCTCTATATGAGTCATCGGTCATGACCTCATCAAGCAATTGGTTTGGGGTCAAGTTCTTCAAGTTTGTCCTCACAAGCACGGTGATGAACATCCCAAACCTCTCCCAAGCAAACACCTCAAGAACTTCATGTTGAAGGTCTTGTCCTTGATGTCTTCACCAAGTGCATTGAGATCGTTCACCAACACTTGCATGCGGTGAAACATCTCCCACGCACGCTCTCATCTTCCTCCATCTTGAAGCTATTGAATTGCTCAAGCTTTATGTATGCTTTGGCTTGCTTGACGCCTTCGGTGCCCTCATAGCACTCTTCAAGCTTCTTCCATATCTCATGAGCAATCATGAGTGACTTGACTTGCTCAAACACTCTATCGTTGAATGCTTCATGGAATGCACTCACAGCAAGATCATTTGCATAGATCTTCTTCTCTTCGGCCGCGGTTGGCTCATTTGGCTTTGCCACTTCAAACTTGTTCTCGGTCACAACCCACACTTCTCTATTGATTGACTTGAGGTGTGCGGTCATCTTCACCTTCCAATAGGCAAAGTTGGTGCCATCGAAAGGTGGTGCTTTCTTGGTGTTGTTGACATGGAATGTAGCCATTTTTGTCACCATTGGTTGTTAAGCCACTCAAATACGGTGCCTCGGCTCTGATACCACTTGAAAGGTCCTAATGGCTAGAGGGGGGGGTGAATAGCCTATTAAAAATTCTTGCAACAACACTAAGCACCCGGATTAGTGAATAAGATGGCGAAGCTAATAAGCGGTGCTACAAGTTATCTATGCAAGCCACAAGTCAATTCTATTGTTTTTAATTCACACAAAGGCTATGTCGCTAGATTACTCCTAGGTGAACAAGCAAGTCTAACTAAAACAACAACTAGGAGCTAAACAATTCTAGCAAGCTAAGCAACTAAACAACCTAGGCAATTCTACACAAGTATATCAATGTAAATGCTAGAGAGAGGAATCGATATACCGACGGTGGAGTGTAGAGGTGGAAGCCAATCACCGTAATCAATATGAAATCTCCAACGAGCAAGCACACAATTGACACGATGATTTTTACCGAGGTTCACGTGCTTGCCGGCACGCTAGTCCTCGTTGTGGCGACACACTCACTTGACGGTTGCTAAGCTTAATGGCCGGTGCCAAATCCCCGGTGGGAGCTCAAGCAAACGATCACAAGAGAGGGTCCAACAAGCCACGAGCAATCCACTAGTGATGCCTTTCGCGTACCTCCCGCGGGGTAAGGCTCAACCCCTCACAAGTCCACCGGTGTGGCCTCAAACAAGCTCCAATCGAGCTCAACACCGCCTCTTGCTCCAAGCCGCTAGGGAACCAAGCAAATTCCCACGAGAAACAAGATTGTTGGGATTTCTTAACGCAATCAAAGGAAATAGGTATAAAACCCATCCCCGATGAAGGCGTCAAAATGCACCGTGACATTCCCAAGTAAACCACCATGTCGGTGATCCAAAATGAGACTGTCAACCCGGATAGATCTTGTCATTGTAGATATTCATCCGCAAGCGCCGCGGATCTATCGTTGTAGCATTTCACCCGAAATATTCAGGGTATCGTTATTTATATTAAGCCCAAAGGAAGGCATGTGATTAATAAATTAGCATGGCATTTGAATAGAGGAACATGTGTTTGCTTGGACCAAAATGTTCATAACAGGGTAAGCATGAATGGTTTATAGATAGTGTGACACACACTTGGAAATCCACCAAAGAAAAAGGATAAAGAAAATAGATAAAGAATAAATGAATAAATGAATAATCTTAATGGAGTAGTTCTAATGTATCTAGTCATGGCCATACCAATGAATAGTTAATCATCATATGCAAACTGATCTAAGCATGGTTAAGTCTAGGATAACGAGGAGACCCCCGAGGCCATACAAATAATAGAGGCATTTACGAACTCCTACAAAGACAAAGTACGTGGGGGATTTCAAGGGACGGACAAGGCTTGTCACAAACAAGCCGCCTACCCCCTCAACCGTGGCATGCACTCATATTCACAGTGTCATAATACCCGGGCACCATGCCCGCATATCGAAACACTACTCTTGTCCGCCCAGATCCCCACTGCGTCGAATGGACCGGACTAGAACAAGAGCAAACCCGAAGGAACAATGAACCGTTATCCCACCTCTAATCAAGTTA
This sequence comes from Hyparrhenia diplandra, assembly GCA_015847255.1. NCBI lineage: Eukaryota > Viridiplantae > Streptophyta > Magnoliopsida > Poales > Poaceae > Hyparrhenia > Hyparrhenia diplandra. Next base: position 49,350 of record JADLZK010011252.1, on the reverse strand, counting down.
GGCATATGATGAACATTAATGAACTGTAATAAACATGTCAAGATTATGATATGCAAACTATATGCTAGTTCATATATCAACACAAGAACATGAATAAAACTATACTCTAGTTCATAAGTTAGGCCAAGAATGTAGAAATAAGACTTGCAAATAGAAGAATGCTCCATAGAGTAGATGTATTACCAAAGCACTTTCTTCTAGGAGACAAGCCCTCCTTGTAGCTCTTCTACTCCAAGTGTAACTACTAAAGAATAAAGAAGAAGAAAGAAGAAGTAGAAGAAGAGAGAGAGGTAGAGGTGGTAGAGGAAGAGATTGCTGGTTTGCTGGACTCCAAATGGTGTGTGTTGAGAGAGGAGAGAGGGATCTATTTATACACTTGGAGGAGGGGCCTAAGTGCTAATTTACAACCAAACCGACCTGGTAAACCTTCCATGTATTCCTGCAAAACCGACGGACGCAAGGCGGTATTCTCCGGTTTGGAAGGTCAAGAACCGCCTCCCGAGGTTGGGCGCGAACCGCCTCTGGGGGAGGTGCGGGCGAGCCAGTGGTGCCAAGCACACCCCTCAGGCTCGGTTCGCCCGGGCCTCGGTGGGGTGTCGTGTTTCCGTCCCGAAAAGTTGTGTCCCATGGCTGCGCTTGGTCCGTGTTTGATGTTTTGTGTCGATTTGCTCATTGGGCTTGGATTTGGCAAAAATGCGCTTTCAAGGAAAGGCGTTTTGGTTGGTTTTCCACTTGCTTTTATGATAAATCTGCAAAATAAAATACAAGACACTACAAATGGAATTTATTAGTGGTAAATGCATATGAGTATGAAAAAGATTTAATTTTACTCCCTTTATGGTAGTAAGTTGATTCGGGTAAAATATGTCGGTTGGTTACCGCCAACAAACTCCCCCAAAAAGGTACCCTTTGCGCCCTCGAGCAAAAAGAGATAAGTACTTGGTTGTTGATCGGGGAGTTGCTACTATGCCGATTACGTTTCACATGTGTGTCGGGTTATAATAAGATTTTCTACTAGAGTTTGAATAAAATGGCACATCTTTTTTCCCACCCTTTATTACCTTTCATCATTAGCGGGGCTTTTTAGCTTTTCTCAAAGCCTTGGGCGATTGCCGATAGAACGGTTATAACGGAGGTGCTTATCGTTCATCCTTTTGATCAACCTTTTATCCGGGATTTTATTTAGATAATAATTCTTTATTTCTTTTTCGAAAAGTATGGGCTTTATTGCTATTCATATTTATTTTTTTTTTTTTTTTTTTTGGAGAGGTGGGCTCGCCTCAAGCCCTAGACTTTTGTCTTTTATTTCCTCTTTTTTTTTTTTTTTTTTTAGAGATGTGGGCTCTTCTCGCCCTCTTACACTTGTCCTTTTTCATCTCATTTTTCATCATTTTTTTAGCATAGCCCAACACACTTCTCTTTTTTCCAAAGTATAGATTCCTGATGTCAAGTTTCTCTTTTGGACAAAGTCATAGCAAATCCATTTGTACCATATCATACTTGGCAACAACTTAGACTAGATAGAGCATATGCAACCCACATGAATCAGTTTTTTCAGGATGAAATTTAGAATCGACCACTAAACTCAAACTTTTAGAGAACTTCAATTATAAACTAGGCACATGCAAAGCATAAGACGAGCAACTATTCATCATTTCAACAAGGGACTAAGATTAAACATTTTTATAGCTCATATATGTAAGCATTAAAACACAAAGAAGAGCTACTTATTTTATTTTTTTGGATTTTTTTTTAGTTTTTAGTTTTTTTAGTTTTTTTTTTTTGATGCAATATTGCTGAAATGTAAACATGCTAAAATAAAATAAAATTTAAGGAAATTAAATATGCAATGCAATGATACCGCGGGGTCCTCCCCAAGCTATCCGGAGGCCTAAAGATCGTGGTCGGCCTTGGAACCTCCGAATGCTTCCTCACGTTCATGGTGAGTAGCCATGTTGGACTCCAACTGGGACCATCTCTGTCCGGCTCTGCTTTGCTCCCTAGTTTCTTTTACCAATCCCTAGTGTTTTGCACATGGGAATTGAGCGTATGCTCAATGTTCCTAGTGCTTGACGCCGAGTGCCGCACTTGGATCCCAATAGCCTCCACCCCATGTGGTGGCTGCTTTGCTTTAATTTGGTGGGGGCATATCTTGAACTCTTTCCAAGTCATACCGGTGGCCCTCCATGCTTTGTATCTCCTTGAGGCCACTCGATGATGCCGATTAATGCAGAGGCGGTGGCTCCGCCTAGGATCATACCCCGGGTATTACCCTGGGGGTCCCCATAGGGTGAGGCCATCTTTGCACGGAACACCGGTGCGGCCGTGGGCTGGGAGGAGTGGAGTAGAGGCCATGGGAGGAGGATCCGACCTCCTCCCCTCCTCATACCGCATGAAGTACCAAGGGGGTATCCTTCTGGCGCAAGCTATCGGCCTCTCGAGCTCAAATGTTAGTACCGGCTTTTATATAACTGTAAGTCCGGTTAGGTAACCGAACTATAGTTGCATAGCCAGGGAAAAAGATGACAAGCTTCGCCGGATGGTAAAACTTTAATCAAATGCCCTTGTACTAGCCGCTGAATAGCAGGTCAATAATCCCGGGTGTGAAATGTACTCTATCTGTTGATGTTCCAAAGCCCCAATCGCGAGAAGCGGCGTGTGATAAGAGACGTGCGGTGACAGAACAAAGAACTTTTGTGATAATATGTAAAAGGTTTTACTCGCACATCTCTACCATTTGAGCTACTTTAATCTTGTGGACAACAAAGATAGAGTAATTTCAATTCAACTTCATTCACTCATCTAACCCCATGTCTAGGAAACAAAGTCATCGAGATCCGGTGGATAAATCTAAGTGATGGGTGCTTGATCTGTGAGTGACGGGGTTTGAAAGCACCGCCTCATGTGCACCAAATTTCCTCCCAAAAGTGATAAAGCCAAGGGAGAGCAACATCTATGTTTGTTGCACATCTAAAATGAAATTTCAAAGAGAAGAGCTAGGTCCCGCCCATGTAACATGATAAAAGTGTACCAAAGAGGCGGAAAGAAATTCCTAGCTGATCTTCTACTAGTGTGCATAAAAATGAATTGTTAGGAGGCGAGAACCTTCCTCCTCGAGAGGGTGAATGTCCTGCCACCCAACCGCTCTCTCAAAGGGTAGGGAGTTCTTAGCCCATACCGTCTGCGTTCGAGGAGGTCGGGTCGAGTCCGGGCGTGTGTTGGAACACACGATCCTTGAGTAGGAGATATGCTTGCATCTCCGGTCTCCACGGATGTCGAGGTACGGCGCGCGCCGGCCGTCGATTGTCTGGGGAGCTTGAGCTTCTTCCTCCCCCGGGGTGCAAGATCTTCTTGCATGGGTGATCCTTCAAGGTCGCCTGAAGTTGAGGGCGGAGCTTGAGCTTGTTTGCCGTGAACTATGCCTCGACGACCGCCTCAACCCAATAAAAGATCTTCCGACTTTTCTTCATGGCTCTTTGCAAAAACGATTGGCGAGACCTCGGGTGTGCAAGGGTTAGATGAAAGTATGAACTTTCACACCCGTGATCTTGCTTGGCACAATGTTTTGGTGGAGAAAAGGAAGTGTAGAACAAGTGGGAGAGTGTGAGAGTGAGAAAGAGTGAAAATGAGGGGTGGGTGCTCTCACACGGCGCTGGGCTATTTATAGCCGAGCACACACCCCGGCCGAGGGCGTTCAAGCGGCTCACGAGTTGTTGGTGCAGGCGGGACCGGCGGCGCCGGCGAGGGTGCGGCAGCGCCGGAGGATCTTGTAGCGCGGCGCTGCCCGAGGTCGGCTGCGGGCTTGCGAAGCCTCAACGGTCCGCGAAAAGTTGGTGGCCGTTGTTTTCCTTATTTGGTTCGACCGTTTTTCTCCCATTTTGATTTTCTCCAAAAAAATTTTCAAATATAAGTTTATTTTTTTATTTAGAAAAATTAATTTAAAAATTATTTTTGTTTATACTTTTTATGTAGAAAATATTTTTCTTTAATTTTTTATGAAAAAAATTTATTTTATTTGGGAGAAAAATTTTTATTTTAGTTCTCAAAAATATTTTGTTAATAAAACACATAAATATATAGATATATATAAATAGATTTTTTTTTTTCCTTTTTTATGTATATACCCCCCCATTTTTTTTTGGATATACCCTATTTTTTTTTCTTTTTGGATATACCCCATTTTTTTTTTTTTTCTTTTTGGATATACCCCATTTTTTTTTTTTTTTTGGATATACCCCATTTTTTTTTTTTTTGGATATACCCCATTTTTTTTTTTTTTTTTTTTGGGTTATTTATAGTCACCGTCTCGACTTTCCCACTTTCATGGCGGAGGTACCGCTCCAGGGGTTTTGAGTCCGATCCTTCAACATTCCACACCGGCCTAGATGTCGATGGTTGCCGGGTGTGTTGTTGCTTGTACCCAATGAATGGGCACTTTACGCCTTTTCTTTAATGTGGAAGACAATGAAGCCCTTCCCCGATCGATGTCGGCTTTGGTCGTATAGAGGAATGGCCTCCCGGAGGAGAGACACATCCTCCTTCGGACCCATATCTAGGACCACAAAGTCTGCGGGGATGTACTCATCTTGAATTTTAATGAGCATGTCTTCCGGGATCCCTTACGGTCGCCTTGTTGACTGATCCGCCATTTGGAGGACGAATGGGGCAGGAGTCAGTGTCCCTCCATGGATCTTGTCGAAGGTGATCTTGGACATCACGTTGACACCGGCCCCAAGTCACAAAATGCATTCGCAAAATTATGAGGGCCAATGGCGCACTGATGATCGGGGCGTCCAGATAAGCCCTTCTTGGCAATGAACGGCGAGTCCACGGGGATCTTCTTCAGTTCTCCGGGTTGGATCGAGCCTCAAGGATATCATGTTAACCGACTTCGTCGCGGGGACCTCGAGGTTGCCACAGGATCCTTCCCAGTCGTTGTAGAAGTACTTGAGCAAGAATCCGGGCGGTATTTGTGTCTCTATCATCTTGTTGAAGCCGAAGTTGGCTCTTCACGGTACCGCGTCAACCCTTCGGCTTGTTATTCATGCCTTCCAAGATCTTGTCTTGGTGGCTCATCTTCTTGGTGAGGTTTTCGTTGATCTTGGCTTGGCCCATTACATGTCCTTGAGAGACGGTGACCCGGGGTTATAGTTGGAGTTGTACCCTGGTTGCCTTGGAATGGTGGCTGGGATCGGTTATTCCAACCTGCCGCGGTTGGCGATACCGTTGCCGTTGTTGATGTAGGCGGCTTCTTCACGGGTCTCGCGGCGGTTATCCCCCGAGTGGCCAACCTCACCACACGTCTCACAAGTCATGTGGCGTCCGTGGCGTAAACGGATGCGGTAGGGTAGTAGCATTCGTGCATTGCGGCTCCTCCGGCTTCTTTGAAAGATCCATTTTTCGCGGCAAGCATATCCGCCTCCTTCATGGTATGCATGCCTTTATGTGTTTTGGCGGGGGCTCGTCTCCCCAAACTCGATTTGCCACCATTTTGTCAATCGGGCTGTTGCTGATCGATGGTGAGCGATAGGAATGCGCCACCGGCGGGCGTCGAGGTGCCCGCCTTCGATATGGTCGTGAGACCATTGTAGAAGATCGAGCACCGGCCGGTTCTCCATCCCGTGGTGTGGGCATGCCAAAATGTATTCCCCGCAGCCCTTTCCCACGCCTCGGGAATGGGTTCCATTGGGTTACTGGCTGGAAGTTGGCGATTCTCCCTCTCGGGGCATTGGTTTTGCCCATGGGGAAGAACTTAGCGAGAAACGCCCAGAGCACTTGGCCCACTGGCGACTTCCTTGTCCTTGTAGAACCCTTTGTTTTCGCCTTCCCCCACGAGGGAGAAGGGAAACAAAGGGAGCCGATGACGCCTCGGGTTCGACATCTTTGATGACGATTGTATCGCACAGCCCGTGAAGTGTTGAAGATGAGCATTTGCGCCCTCGCTAAGCGCCCCATTGAATGGACTGGCCTCGCACCCATGGTGATCAAACCAAAGATCTAAGCTCGAAGTTTTTATCCGCCACGTTCACCGTTGGCCCAGTGGGCACATTGGTGACGGCCGGCCCGTGTTGAGAAATCGCGGAGCGACTTTGGGCCATCGCTTGAGTTTCGCTTGGTGCAGGGTGTCGGTCTCGCCTCGCCGGGTTTCCTGGAAGAAGAAGCGATGCTAGTCCGGTTCTTCCTTAGAGTGCCTCCGGATCGGAGACGAAGTTTTCCTAGGGGAGAAACCCGACATACACTATCCCGCTTTCATCCACAAATGTGAGAAAACATAAAAGATTATCTTGTATGAGCAATTGGCATCCACGCACACGCTCATATTCATAGCCAGCTATTTATTATTATTTTTTTTCACAATGCCTTCCCCTCAACGGCGCCGAGAAATGCTTGTTGGGATTTCTTAACGCAATCAAAGGAAAAGGTATAAAACCCATCCCCGATGAAGGCGTCGTCAGAAATGCACCGCGACATTCCCAAGTAAACCACCATGTCGGTGATCCAAAATGAGATCGCCAACGGGATAGATCTTGTCATTGTAGATATTCATCCGCAAGCGCACGGATCTATCAAGCCAGTAGCATTTCACCCGTAAATATTCAGGTATCGTTATTTATATTCGCCCAAAGGAAGGCATGTGATTAATAAATTAGCATGGCATTTGAATAGAGGAACATGTGTTTGCTTAGACCAAAATGTTCATAACAGGGGGTAAGCATGAATGGTTTATAGATAGTGTGACACACACTTGGAAATCCACCAGCAAAAAGGATAAAGAAAATAGATAAAGAATAAATGAATAAATGAATAATCCTAATGGAGTAGTTCTAATGTATCTAGTCATGGCCATACAAATGAATAGTTAATCATCATATGCAAACTGATCTAAGCATGGTTAAGTCTAGGATAACGAGTGGAGACCCCGAGGCCATACAAAATTTAATAGAGGCATTTACTTAACTCCTACAAAGACAAAGTAACGTGGGGGATTTCAAGGGACGGACAAGGCTTGTCACAACCAAGCCGCCTACCCTCAACCGTGGCATGCACTCATATTCACAAAAGTCATAATACCCGGCACCATGCCCGCATATCGAAAGCACTACTTTTGTCCCCAGGATCCCCACTCGCGTTAATGGACCGGACTAGAACAAGAGCAAAACCCAAGGAACAATGAACCGCTATCCCACCTCTAATCAAGTTAGGCATATGATGAACATTAATGAATCAGAATAAACATGTCAAGATTATGATATGCAAACTATATGCTAGTTCATATATCAACACAAGAACATGAATAAAACTATACTCTAGTTCATAAGTTAGGCCAAGAATGTAGAAATAAGACTTGCAAATAGAAGAATGCTCCATAAAGTAGATGTATTACCAAAGCACTTTCTTCTAGGAGACAAGCCCTCCTTGTAGCTCTTCTACTCCAAGTGTAACTACTAAAGAATAAAGAAGAAGAAAGAAGAAGTAGAAGAAGAGAGAGAGGTAGAGGTGGTAGAGGAAGAGATTGCCGGGTTTGTTTGGACTCCAAATGGTGTGTGTTGAGAGAGGGAGAGAGGGGATCTATTTATACACTTGGAGGAGGGGCCTAAGTGCTAATTTATAACCAAACCGACCTGGTAAACCTTCCATGTATTCGCAAACCGACGGACGCAAGGGGCGGTATTCTCGCTTGGAAGGTCAACGAACCGCCTCCCCGAGGTTGGGCGCGAACCGCCTGGGGAGGTGCGGGCGCGCCAGTGGTGCGTCCAAGCGCACCCCTCGCTTCCTGCCGCCCGGCCTCGTGGGGTGTCGTGGTTCCGCCCCGAAAGTTGTGTCCCGGCTGCGCTTGGTCCGCATTTGATGTTTTGTGTCGATTTGCTCATTGGGCTTGATTTGGCAAAAATGCGCTTTCCCTAAGGCGACTTTTGGTTGGTTTTCCACTTGCTTTTATGATAAATCTACAAAATAAAATACAAGACACTACAAGTGGAATTTATTAGTGGTAAATGCATATGAGTATGAAAAAGATTTAATTTTACTCCTTTATGGTAGTAAGTTGACGGTAAAATATGTCGTTGGTTACCGCCAACAAAGATCCCGCTAGCCTCTCCAAGGATGAAGTGCCTCTAGATGCAAGACTATCAAGCAATGCACTTTTTTCACTCTCAATCTCACTCAAGAATCGGGTTAGAGTGAAGAGATGAGTGGAGAGGAGTCTCACAAGCTCACAAGTGTGTAGGAGTGTTCAAATGTGCAAGAGAGACCTCAAATGGTCGGCCAACCAACTATTTATAGACCCCAAGTCGAAATAGAGCCGTTGGCCAAAAGTCCCCTCTCGCCGCCTCCGCCGACGCCGCTGGGCTCGCTACTGACGCCGCGCGGTCCAGATTGCACAAGGCAGTGCCGCTACGCCGACGCGCCAGGCGTGCGTCCGTCGGGGGAGGGGGTCTCCGACATGCTCTCGGGACCAGACGGCCACGGCCGGACGCGCTGTGCGCCCGCCGGCGCAGTTCACTTCTTCTGAACGACGATTTCTCCACGCTGCATTACCGCGTGGAATGATTTGGGCCGCGTCGCCGCGCGGACGCCGGTCCCAGCGCCCGGATTTGAATATTTGCACCGGCTTGTCGCCGCCAGCGCCCAGCCTGGGCCCCGGCCAGCAAAGACATAAAAAATCTTCTCTTCATCGCCGCGCCGTCGCCTTTCCATCTTTCCAAGTTTCGCTTCTTGTCTTGAGTTGCCAACACATCGAATGTGTCCCGTGGAGCACAAGTGTTAGCATGTCACGATCGGTTAGACAAGAACGGTTAGTGCTCTCAATCCTAAATGCCTATGCAAGTCAATTGACCTAGAAGCACTTCACCAAAGGATTGTCGCGGCATCCCCCTTGATAGTCGGCTATCTATCCTATAATGTGATCACACGCTCTATCGTGTCTTGATCACCAAAAGGAAAAACCCTATCAAGATACCTTTGCCTTGATCTCCCTGGGTTCCTCTCAAGCCGATCACCGAAGCTTGACGATCCACCATGTCCATCATCATCGCCCATGTTCATGATCATCATGCTCCTTGTCATCCATCTAATCCTATCTCAAGTCATACACTTAGAGCAAGGATTAGTCCACAAGTGTGTCATCAATTTCCAAAACCAAACATTAGATTTCAGGCGCCAGCGCCTCGGGCTCGACTGGCCTGAAGGCCGCCCCGACCCTATGACTTCATCGACGTGCCAACGTATCGCGGAAGGCGCCCGCCGCCAACACGCAACCACATCCGCATGGTCAAGCTCTCCGATTCTCGAGGAGGAGGAGGAGGGCACCGAGCTCGCGGACGGCCGCATCGCTTCCTTTGTCTCATCCGGTCAGTCACCACCACCGCCCTCCGTGAGCCGACGGAGATGGAGCTTCGCCACGACTCCTCGCGCTCTCGACCAGGTACCGCCCGAGATCTACTACGCTGGGATCTTCATCGCCAGCGATGACTGGCGCCCCCCCGGGGGAGACCAACGAAAGCAGCGCACCGCCGAGAGGAGCGCAACGCCGACCGAGCACGCCGCCGACAAAGCGGAGCAAGATCGCAAATGCGCCGCTTCGCCAATCGGGCTCGGCGGCGGCGGGGCGGCCGGGCGTCCTGACGCTTCAGGGGACTCTCCCGGAATCTGATGGCTCGCCTTGATAGCGCGTCCACGGTGTCGCGGCTCACAAGATGCCGGAATAGAACATCGCCACGGCCGCGGCTCGCTTACTATGGAGAACGCTACCATAGATGAGGTCCGTGGGCAGTGCACGCCACTCATGCTCAACTCAATCCCAGCCTCGGGGCTCCGCACCCTCGCGTCCATCATCGTCGGGCGCCTATCGCCGGAGGAGTCGCAACAACCGAGGCGAGGAAGAGGCGCCCTCCATGCCGAGAGGTGGAATCACTTTAGCGCCACGATGGCGGCACCCCCGACGCAAGACCACCGGCGAGGGGCAAAAAACGCAGCCCGGGCGGCCGGCCCGGAGCAAGGGGCTGGGGGCGGTGCTCCGGCCGAGGTGCGGTGGTCAACCACCCCGCCCCCGGTCTGGATAGATACCAAGATCCCCCCGACCTCCGCAGTAGCATCGACATTGCCCGAGACGCCCGCTATCACGTCATCACCGCTAGAAGCCAAAGGTCGAAAGACGCCGAGATCCAGCGACGCGAGGAGTACAACATGATGTACGGAAACCCAACCGAACCCTCCGATCACTACGATCCGCCCTACCACCCGATCTCCGCCGGGTCCGGGCCTCTCGGGCTTCAAGGGCACCAACGCCGGCAAGTACACGGCGATCAAGATCCCGGCAGGTCATGCTCTACGAGATCGCGATCGATCGGGCGGCGAGGTGGGGAGGATGTTATGGCAAACTACTTCCCGACGCCCTCGATCAGCGGTAATCGCCGGCTCACCGGCTCTTCCGTAGCAAAGGTCGTGTACATGGAACGATGTCAAGAGATCTTCGCCGCCTTATAAGTCCACGCGGTGCGGTCGGCACGGCGGTATGACCGAAAGGCTACGCCTTGGCCGCAATGAGCCTCTCCGGAGTACATCCGCCGCTTCTCGAGTCCGCCTCGACGATCCCTGACATCACCGACGAGGAGTGCGCCGGCCGCTTACTAAGGGCCTCATCTCCAACCAGAATTCAGCGGCCCAGAGCCGGCGGAAGAAGCTCCACGTAACCAAAAGTCACCAGCATGTCCGCTCTTTTGGCGGGGACGCGGCGCTCTTCGCCCGCAAGACGAGGCCGACACTACTACGTAATGAACTTGCATGGTGTTTAGAAATCATTTTCCGTGGCGGGCATTTCAAAAACCGCCACGAAAAATAGGTGGCCCAGCCCCTGACCAGGCAAAACCGCCACGTTAATCGATTAATCGCGGGCGGTCTTTTTAAAAATAACCGCCACGGTTAATCCCCATTAACCGTGGCGGTTTTATTACAATGCCCGCCACGGTTAATCCCCATTAACCGTGGGCGGTTTTATTACAATGCCCGCCAATTTTAAAAGGCCGGGCTATAAATACAAACCCCAACCTTCTTCTTCCCCACAGATTTCGCCATTTTTTAGGTTTTGAGCTTCAAAACTCTAAAAAACACCATTTCGAGGTTTTGCCCTTGGTTTGATTGAAGTTTGGCACCGCTTAGGGGTATTTCTCCTTTTCTCCCTCTTTTCTCTCCCTCTCTCCCTCTTTTTCTCCCTCTATCCCTCTCTCTCCCTCTCTCTCCCTATGCATGGTCCTCCCTCTCTTTGAGATCTAATTGAATGTGGTTTGTGCTCTCTCTCTTTCCCCTCTCCCCCTCCCTCCCCTTATCTCTCTCCCCCCCTCTCTCTCCTCTCTCTCTTCCCCTCTCTCTCCCTTTCTTTTTGAGATCTAGTTTTGATCTCTCCCTCTCTCTCCCCTCTCAAGCTGGCTCCTCTCCCCTCTCTCTCTCCTTCTCTCTCTCCCTCCCCTCTCTCTCTCCCTCCCTCCCCTCTCTCTCTCCCTCTCTCTCTTCCTCTTTCTCCTCCCCTCTCTCCCCCTCTCATTTGAGTGTGTGTTGCTCTCTCTTTCCCTCTCTCTCTCGTACTCCTCTCTCTCTCTCTCATATTCCTCTTTTGCACTTTAGTTAACTCTCTCTAATCATCGATACTTCGAGCTCTAATCATCGATCGCTCTCTTTGCTTTGGTTTAATTAATTTGAGCAGGCCGTCATGGCGCCGAATAGGGATTGGATGTACAGCCGAGGATGAGTTTGGATTTCGTTGATGTCGAAAGAAGTTTATGCCCGCCTTGCTAAGCATCGAATCGGTCGTGGGTTCGAAGTAATGGTGTGCCCGTGCTATCGCTGCAAGCATATGTTCTTACACAAGGATGACGACGCCGTGGAGCACTTGCCGCGGTATGGTTTCATCGTGGAGCCGAGGTACACCGTGTGGAAGTATCATGGAGAAAAAGAACCGAAAGTGTCACGTCGGTTCATCTGGAGGGCCCCGCCGACCGCAAACGACGGAAAACAACGGTGGTGGATGAAGGACGAGAACAAGTTGATAATCGTGATTACATCACCGTAGATGAACCGCTTGAAGACATGCCGTAAGACAATGCGGTGGAGATGATGGTGAACAAATCGAGAGTTGATGACATGTCGCCCGAGGATGCCGATCTTTTCGAGGATATTGCTAACCTCAAAGATGAAGATGACGTGTTGTTTGGCAATCCAAGATTGCTCGAGAATTTTAGACAGATGAAGCAGCGGCAATTGATCCTCTCTACAAAGACGACGACAAATGTCCGAAGCATTGCACGGTGCTACGCTTTAACCTAACGATGTTGATGCCAAGGCTCACCACGGGTGGTCGACACGCAGCTTCAATGACCTGTTACGGGTCCTCGGTGACAATCGCTTTACCCGAGGGGGAATAAGGTGCCCGCCAATACCTATATCGCGAAGAAGCCGATTCGCCCCCGTGGCGATGAAGCTTAGGAAGTTTCATGCGTGCCCCAACCATTGCATTCTATACCGGGTAACTATGCGGACTTGCGTAACTGTTCGCGTTAGCGGCGATAGTCGCTACAAGAGAAATGCTGGGTGTCGTGCCACCGATGAGGAGGGACCGCCGAGAGGGCCCAAGAAGCAAAAAAGACGGCCGGCAAGAAGAAGCGGTGCCACCTCCCGAGGGGCGAGGAAGAAGAGGGTTACACCCGTAGGAAGATCCCCGCCCTATCGGTGTGGTACCTACCCGTGCTCGATCGTCTCGCGTGCAATTTTTGGGAACCCGGAGGATGCCAAGCCGATGTCCGGCATGCATCAAATAAACGCACGAAGGGCGATGGCAAGTCGCGACACCCCTCGATGCCAAAAACGCGGAAACGCATCAATGACATGTTCCCGAGTTTAGGGACGAGCCTAGGAACGTAAGGTTCGCGTGATTGAGTAATCGACGGGATGAATCCGCTCGAGACCTCGCATTCGCACAAAGACCCTGGCGGTCACCCTCACCATATACAACCCGCCTCCCCTATGAGTGTCCGGCGCAAATATCTTCTATCGGCCATGCTCATTTCCTCGACCAAAGCAGCCCGCGGCAATGATATAGATGTTCTCATTGAGCCGCAATGGAGGAATTGGCGAACTGCGGGAAAGGGGTCAAGATTATGGATGCGTCCGAGAAGAAGAAGTTCACTCTAAAGGCCATGATAATCGCCACCATCGGTGATTACCCCGCTCTCTTTTCATTGTCGAGGCGTATTAAGGGGAAGACAAATTTGCACGCTTTGCATTGAGAATACCTCGCCCACTTACATTAGCGATCCCAAAAGACGTTGTACATGAAGCATTGTAAATTCCTCCGCAAAGAACACAGTGTCGGAAAACTTCGATGGATGAGTACTTTGACGGGCGAGCCGAGGGTGAAACGGAGGAGCCGGAAAGGGTAAAGTACGGGCAAAAGGTGTTTGAAATGGTGAAGAACATAAACCACGAGTTCGAAAGAAGAAGAAAGCCGGTGGGCCAAAGGCAAAGAAGAAGCGAAGCGGAACAAAACGGCAAAGTGGAAGAAGAAGAAGAAGAAGCGTAAGCGAACCCAACCGCACCGCCCAAAGTCCCATTCAAGAAGGCCGATTTTCTTCAAGCACCTCGCCATATCGAAGATGCTCCATACACCCCATGCCATCGATAACATGCATCTATAGAAGAATGTCTTCGAGAGCTTGGTTGGGATTTTCCTAGATATCAAGACTAAGACGGCGATCGGCGGTGTCAAGTCACGCCGATCTTGCCGACATGGGCATCGGGCCCGAACTTCACTCGATACCCTCGGGAATAGCGAAAAGTCGACCTTCCACCGCGACCTACAATCCGACACGGATGAAAAGAGGGATTTTTGCAAATGGCTCGGGGATGTCAAAGTGCCGACTAGTTTCGTTCCAACATGAAGAGCATTGTATCGATGAAAGACCTCACAATCGCCAAACTTCAAGGCCCATGACCGCCCCGCCATGCCGATGGTGTTCCTTCCAATTGTGATTAGGTGCATCGCCCGTAGTTCGTGAAGATGGTCGCTTACACGCCAGTGCTACTTTTTAATCGCATCATAGAGAAGGTCATCGCGAAAATGACCTCCCCGCACCGAAAGAGTTCATCGCTGAGACTATATGCCGCCGAGATGTGCTTACCACCGCCTTTCTTCGATATTATGCCACACCTCATGATACACATGGTCGATTAGATAGAAGAACCGGGGCCTCTCTACGCACGAGATGTGGACGAACGAGCGGTTCATGTCCTCTCTTAACAGATCCGCCCTAACCGTGCATACCCGGAGGGCTCTATGATCGAGGCATACACAACACGAGGCCGTTAATCGCCGCACTAGATACATCCGTGATGGAATGCAATCGCCTTACTCGACCACCCGCACGGCGCGTAACCGCTGGGATGGGCTGCGCGGGAGGAAAGTACGATCGATATAGACCAAGAAACAATTGAAGAAGCTCATGACGGCCGCTTCCGAACCGCTTAGTATCAATGGAAACATGGGTTGAGAAGCATCCGAGGAAATTGGCAAAGACGGCTGGCCTACGCAGACCGGAGGGGTGGGTACCGAGACAACACCAAATGAATTTCACAACATGGATCCGCGAATAGGGGATACCCCTAAACGCTGAGACCAAGAATCGATGCTTGCATACGCCCATCTAGCCAAATCATCACATGGCAAGGTTACGACATCAACGGATACAGTTCCACATGAAAGAAAAGGACAACAAGAGCGGCACACGTAACAGCGGGCCGGTATGAGGGCATTGACATGGCCACCAAGAAACTCAAGACATACTATGGGCAAATCCAAGAGATTTGGGAACTTGATTATGGCGTAGAGGTACGTATACCCATTTTCCGGCAAGTTGGGTCAAGCCAACGGCGGTTGACGGACAAAGTTGGGTTAACCACCGCTCAGCCTCGAAAAGTACCGGAGATGATGAGTGGGTATCAAGAAGTCACGCGGCCCGTAGCCTACTACCCGGTGCCCAAATCGCAGGGCAAAAAGCAACTACATGCGGTCGTGGGAGGGAAGCAAAGGATCGGGGAGCCGATGGAGTGCGAGTCCCAAGAGTACAACAACTACGCAGAGTTTACGCCTTTTACCGATCATCCAACCAAGATCAAGGAAGTCGAGACACGCTGCAGGGCGAATGTCATCAGACCAAGACAAAGCCCCGGTGCCGCACGGACGGGCCGAAGAAGACAAAGGGCAGCCCCGCAAAAAAATAAGTCGATCCTTTGTAATAGAACCAAGTATGTAATGGAACCAAATATGTATGTCACGACATTTATGTAATGGAACCAAAATTTATTGGAGATCGCCGACTTTCTAAACCGACTCCTCGACTCGATCTACATCTTAAAATGGCTCCAAACTTGTCAATTAAAGATTGTATTTTTAAATCATGCAAAAACTATTCAAAATTCAAGTTTCACATTTTTCATGGGTACACATACTCATAGAAAGGCCACATAAAAAAAAATTTAGAATTTTTAATCAACATTTGAATTGATATGAATTTTTCAAATTATTTTTTGAATTAGTTTTATGCGTGGGCCATTTTACAATGCCCGCCACTGAAAATAGATTAACCGGGCATTGTAAAATGACCGCCATGCAAAATCAAGGCCTATATATACGTGGGCACTGCCCGTACGCGCTAAGTCGCTCGTCCGCCACTTTCTTCCCCCGGGGGTCGCCGAATTTTTCATGTTCCCGCTGCCCGCGAGCCGAGCGCCGCCGCCCGGTCCTTTCGTCCGCCGCCGGCGCCTCCGCCTCCTCCGTCCTCCCCCTACGCCTCCTCCGCGGCGCCCTCCTCCCCCCGTGGCACTCCTCCTCCCGGCGCCCCCCGTGGCGCCCTCCTCCCCGCCGCCCCGCCTCGCCGCTGCGGGAAACCCTAGCCACGGTGCCGGCCGCGCCGCCCGTGCTCCCGGGCCGCCCCCCGTGGCGCCCCGCCGCCGCCTCCCGTGGTGCTCCTCCTCCCACCGCCCGCCCGGCTAGGAAACCCTAGCCACCGGTGTTTCACAAAGGCCTGCTGGCCCTCCCGCGCCCCCTCCCCGTCAGCACTTCCTCCCCGCCCGCTGAGCTCCTCCTCCGCCGCCTCCCCGAGCTACTCAGATCCGCCCCGCTCAGAGGTTTTGTACCGTGATGCCACGTGATGCTTTTTTTTTTTTGCCGCCGGGATGCTACTGCGGATGCCATTTTTTGTTGCCGCAAGTCATACATTTTTTTTGTCGCCTATGATGCTACCGCGATGCCAAATCTAGATAGAACTGAAAGCATATGCCACCGGCCTCCGTGATGTTGACTCACCAAATTGAGATGAACTTGGTAATCGCCTTGCCGCTTTTAGTTTAAAATTTTGTTGAAAATGGACCCGTCTTGGTGCTATCTTGTTGTTTAATTCAAATTTAGTAGCATTTGACATGAATTTGGGAGCCTTTTGTCGAAATCCTATGTCATATACCGCAGTCATATACATGTTGTTGTTTGTTATGATTTGGGAGCCTTTTTGTCGAATTTGGGAGCATTTGACATTAATTTAGAGCATTTGACATTAACATGAATTTGGGAGCCTATTGTCGAATTTGACATGAATATAGTGGCTTTTCCTCCAATACACTTGTCTCCCCATGTCCTAGCTAGCCGGGTGGTCCTAGCTAACACACAATTATGAGCATTTGACATTAACTTGAAATCCTCGTTGTCGAAATTTGGGAGCCGCCGGGTCCTAGCTATTTTGATTTGTGGTGGCTCTCTCTACCTCTTTTCTACCTCTACTTATACTTATATGATGACCTAACTATTTGTATAAATAGTCCCGAGGCAAAGGGCATATGCGATGATGTGAATCTTTTCAAAGCCGAGGCAAATGATGATGAAATGTCCCCATTGATTTTGTGAGCTTACTAAATCTGGACAGCTTTTGTATAACATATACAAGCAACCAGCTTTTAGACGCCGATGTGATAAGGATAGTTGGGGACTTCTCGAGCCAAATTTGTATTTTTACACATTTTTTGTATTCTACACATTTTTTGTATTTTCACATTTTTTTTTGTATTTGTAGACATTTTTGTATTTTTAGTTTATTTTTGTTTTTTTGCCACTACTCTATATATGTAAAATGGAAAACTATGTAATCATGAGAGGAATTCAATAAATCTATGTTCGAGATGACTCGCGGACACTACATACTACTATCGCATCTTTTCACTATAATAAAATGCTCAGGTGTTCCCCCGTAGAATCCAATGCATCCCAACCAACCGATAAAGATCGTGCAATGGGTGGCCGTGAGCGAGGAGGATGTGGCCTCCACGTCCGATTCTTCCTCCGACAAAGGATACGGAGAGAAGAGTTGACACCACCGAGGCCACGTAAGAAACGCCCTAGGGAGGATGAAATTGATCCGACCGCAACCGAGGGAGCCCAACACACGTGGTTCTCGAGGGACAGCTCGAACCAAAAAACGTAGTATACGACAAAACACAACGCCGTGTGCCTCATGTAAGTACACACCACTAATTTTAGTTGTTGTCGCGGATAGCTACCATTGGTGCCTCTCGTGTCTAGAGTTTGGTGAAGAGAGAGCTCACCGAGGGGGCAGAATCGTCCCACCCCCAAAGACTTCAAATACCACCACCTCCAAGAAGTCGCTTGAAAAGAGGCTAGCACGGAGGCACCGTAAAGCCGAGGTGGTGCGTAATATATTGAGGATAGGGGTCAATGGAGATCCCGTGGAGCCGAATCTATCAGGGCCACCTATAGCAACCAGTCTCCGTTATAGCCAAGGAAACCGTGGTCAATCACTTACCTAGACCGAGGAATGTCCCGGCGGTGCCAAGAAGAAGGTGTGGAAAGGCGTGTCCGCCCCGCTCCATTATCCAGGGCCGAGGCGTGCTTTAACAAAAAGAAATGCAAGAAGTATGTGTGGTCCGCTGCAAGCAAAGCGCTTCACACCCCCAAGGAACAATCAGACACAAACTATGTGCGTATGGGCAAGTCACCACTTCAAGCCTACAACTTCTTAAAGCAACCGGTTCGGGATGAGTTCGCCAACCTTACGACTAACGAAGAGTATGAGGCCAAGTCAAAAATGGGTAAAGAACTCGCAAAGAAGAACGAACTCGTGCACAACCTCGCATGGTAGGATATTTTGGTCATAAGGTTGGATGGCGGCGAGGAAAGAAAGGGAGGACGCCGAGAAAGGGATAGAGAATCCGCTGCTAGACCTTCCCCGAGAGGACACGTGATTCTTCTATGCCCGTCGCCCCAAGAAGCGTAAGACCGGCAAAGACGCCCAAGTACAATGACCCAAAGGTCGACGAGGTGGAGAAGAAGTTGATGCTTGTCAAAGAGGCCAAGGCGCCGCGGGAGTTCCAACCTAGGAGGGAGCACGATGAGCCGACCGAGGCAATCGAAGACCCGAGCACCGCGGGCTGCTCGGGGCCGTGGCTCGAGGTATAGCCGAAGACCGTGGATTCTTGGGCATCCGACGCGGCCAACTACCACACGAGGCGCAGGTACAAGGAAAACCTTAAGATGCAAGGCTATGAGGAAGCCATAAAGGACATAGTCGAGAAGAAAATAGAAGAGGTATTAACGACAAGAGGTCTTTCCAACATCCAAGGTGTGAGTACGAAAGTGCCGAGCTACGAAGAACCCAATCGACGATCTCGGCCGAACCCGTGGTGGGCAAACTCTATATACCCGCTGGCGTGAAGGGAAAGAAGAAGGAGGTGGCACGCCGTGGGGTGTCTCGCACTACACGGAGAGATATGTTCTACAATAACGAAGCCGGTCCCACCCGACTATGCCTTCATTTATCCGAATCCATACAACCAGTGCCTTGGTGATGAGGAGATCGATATCCTGTGAACAAGGAGAAACAATACTCAAGGACCTTCGGGTGGAGAGGGAGTACCTATGGAACAAGGAAGACATTGCCCCGTGGAAACCGACGACACCACTCCTCCGGCGGTAGCGCCCCGCAGCCTCCCCTCCTTCCCCCGTGGTGGTGGCGATGACGATGATGATAACAACGACGATGGTGGCCGAGGTGGCGAAGTCCCTCGTCCGAACCCACCTCCGAAGAACCTGAAGAGGAGACGGCGAAGACACCCCGTTACGGCGACGGCGAGAGGACACCTTCTCCTAAGCTGCAACAGGGGCTCGCCGCCTCCCACGCCGCCTGCCCAATGGTCGAGGAGGTTTTAAAAATGTGACAGTATAGAAACAAAAAAATACATGGCTAACTTGTACTATGCATTAATTGGTGGCTAATGTAGTTCAATTCCACATGCATAGGATTGTCAACACCGCCTCGTAGTAGTCGAGGACGACGAGGTCGAATGTTCCCCAAGCGCCAAAGAAGAAGAAGCTATCAAAAGAAGATGAGGAAGTTCTTGCCCCGACCAACAAATACTTAGATGATGAGGCCAGAAGGAGCTTAGCGGAGAAGGAAAAGGACCTCCGACATAAGGTAACCCGGGGCCGTGAAGACCGGGCAGCATTTTAGGTAATGTGATATGCGTGATAATCTCAACCAAACTTAGCCGCATATATTACGTATGCGCAGATTTAGCTAGAAGATGCTAACGCACATCTCCCTTCCTCAGATAGGAATTATATACCCCATCGGGCGGGACAATGGGTCGCCCGGACCGCCTGCATCGGGTTTGAGCTTGGGCAAGTTCATGGTGCCCAAGGGCCGCCTAATCGAGGAAGAGGAGTGGGACACTCAAAAGTTCCACCGATTATATCAAAGATGCGCTGGATCGGGGTGACGGAGTTCCATTTTAGGGTTCCTAAAGAGCTCTTTAACTTGAGGAGGACATTTCACGCCAATAGGCTTCGACTTTAAATGTGGCGCTTTTACTTACTACGCCAGACCACCACCAATCCATTGTCACCCTCTATGCCGCGTGAGTTTGTTTATGCATTACACGCCACACCACTAATTCTAGCTCTCCCATCCTATAATGACGGACCACATGTGCTTGCAGGATGCAAGCATTGATAGCCCGAACGAAGAATGAGCCAATTGTGTTTCTATGTCCAGCAAATGTATATAGACGCGGGGAAAATTCTCGGATAATCGGATGGAGAGCCGCAGGAACCAAGACCTCAAGAAGTCGGGCAAGGCCGAACAATATAAACACTATGAAAGATTGGCCAATGCAAAAGTTAGAGAGATGACGACTACATCTCTAAGTGCATGAAGAAGATCAAAACGAGGCCTGTTGTCTCATTGCGCCCAACATATCAAGTAAGTCAAAAGCAATACTTTTTATTTTTGAACACTTGAATCTATTTCTAATCAAATAAAATGGTGTAGCATGGTCGTATAGAAACAAAGAAAGACACATTGGCCACATCAATTACTTGGCTAATCTTCCCTCGCATGGAGCGCCCTTAGGCCGACTCGTTGTATGATACGCCAAAAGGCCTCTATAAACATTTTGAAGAGGCCCCTCGTGAGCCGTAAGTCACTTGACACTTGTATACTATTTCATACCACAAACTTCGAAAAGACCCCGAGTCATTCGACGAGAGCAGAGCATACGCAAAGAAAAACATAAGGACCAAATGAAGATCGCGAGATTACGAGGTATATGCAAAGATTACTCGCTTTGCTCGTCCATATTGAATGGTCTCATAATATTCTAACCATTTTCCGAACATATATCGCATGTAGTGCGGCAAGCAGCCTTTTTGGCAAAGAACCTCGCGGTGGTTTCTATACCCCGCGCGCTCATATCCCGCAGCTGACGTTGTACCGTACATACGTGGGCGCCGAGCCGACGAAGAAAACCATGCCACAATTTTGGACGAAAGGCTTGGACGACATCACGCTCAAGAAACCGGTTGGCGCCATCCGTAGGGGCCATTGAGGACGCGTTGTGCTACCTACCGGCAATTTCTTCGACCCTAACAAATGACCTTGCCGTAAACGAGGACTTATGGGAACTACGGACGGAGAAATAAGCTAGACATGAAGGACTATACGGGATGGCCCGTGAGTTGTAACCTAGCTAAACGTGATTGAGCAATCGATCGCTCGATGAGTTTTGTAAATTCCCGATGTGTGGTGGTCACTTTTAAACTCTAAGTGCTTTAATTGAATATCCATATTAGTTGAATGTTAAATTGTGATGCATGTTTAAGATTTATGTGAATATTCTCTTATTTTATTATTTAATATGTGGTTTAAATCATAATTTATATTTTTATAATATTTTTGAATTATTTTTTATTAATCCTGAATTAATTAACCGCGGGCGGGCTTATAACAAAACCGCCATGGTTAATACATTAAATCCATGGCGGCACGTTAACGATGCCCGCCATGGTTAATCTATTAACCGCGGGCGGTTTTTGTTAAACGCCCGCCACGGTTAATCGATTTTCCATGGTGGGCATGGAGCTCGCCACTTCCAATCGCTCGATTATCAGACTCCTAGCTCCGTGGCGGATCCTATGCCCGCCACGGAAAAATCGAAAATGCCCGCCATGTAGTTCAATTCTCAGTAGTGAGTACGCTTCATAAGGATTACGGCTACTCGCCGCCGGAAAACTCCCCGACGCGACGCCCGTGATGATAAGCGGGCGCTGACGAGCGCCACGATAGTCGCCGCCTTCGACGACTCCCCGCGACATCGCCACGGACAAAGGTCGAAGCAACTATCGCTGCGCGCCGTGACCGAACCGCCACGAGGAGGCATCAACAACGCCAAGGCCGGGCGGAAAGAAGAAACCGCTCAATTGGCAAGACCCGATCAAGAAGCTTTACACACAATTGCCCCCCGCACCCGGACACGAATCACGATGCCGAAAGGTCGCACTTCACCCCGCGGTATGAAAGTGAGCCGAAAGAAGCCTCGCTTAACGACGAAAGAGCCGCAGGAGGCCCAAGGCTCGCTAGGAATCACCCGCAAGACGACTTCCGGATGACGACGCCGATCCCAAACACCGCTATCGCTACGAGGATCGGCGTCATTCACATGATCATGGGTGGCCACTACGGCCGCGAGGTGTGGCGGATCGCAAGGTCTCCGCCGTAATGTCCCGACTATCAAAGACTTCAGCGAGGGGGTCACGGACCCGATATGGCCCGAAGTTCTCCGAATAGGTCATCACCTTCACCCGCGACGACCGCTGGTGCAATAACCCGCACTCGGCGGTTCCCACTTGTCCCGGATCCGATGATCGGCGCCACGCCGAGAAGGTCCTCATCGACCGGGAGTGCCCCTCAACATGCCGTTCGAACTCGATGAAGGCTCTACATATCACGGCGACTCCACCTCAAGCGCACGACCACCGTTTCGAGGAATCCCGCCCGAGAATCATCCACTCCTCTCGGCAGGTTACGCCCAAGCGTACCGGCAACGCCAAGCACCACCACATCCAAGACATGAATTTTGTCGCCGCCGACTTCGAAGTCATCGCATTCACACCATTATCGGAAGGCCCGGACCGACCGTGCTCATGGAGATCCCACACTACGGCGCCTACCTCATCCTCAAGATCCCCACAGAGAAGGGGTCCTTACGCAGAGCCAATGTACACATGGCGCTCATATGCGAAAGGAGGGCCTCGACAAAGCGGGAGTTCATCCTCCGGGCCGATCCGACAGAGGAGGTCATCAAGAACGCGAAGAAGATGAACCCCTCCACCTCGAGATACCCAAGGAGGAGCGACGAAGAAGACCACTAAGCCCCTGACACTAAAGATGTCCACCGGTGGAAGGCGACGCGAGCAAGACGACCAAGATCGGGGTGAACCTTGACTAAATAGGAAGACGCGCCGTCCGCCCCCCGAGGGAGAACGTGAGCATCTTCATGTGGAAACCCGCGACATGCCCGAAAGTACTGAGTCGGATCGAGCACCGCCACGAAAGCCGCCGGCCAAAGCCGCACTTTCATAAGCTACGCCGCTTTAATAAAATAAAATTAGCCGCTATTAAGGCGTATAACTAGGCTATTAGCTGCTGGTTTTATTCGAGAAGTGTATCATCCCGACCGATAGCTAATCCGGTCCTTGTAAAGAAAAAGAATAATGAATGGAGGATGTGCGTGATTATACCGATCTCAATAGGGCTTGCCCTAAAGACCCTTTGGTCTCCCCGCACATCGACCAAAGTTGTGGACTCTATCGCAGTCGCGAGCTCCTTAGCTTCGACCGCTACCGCTATCATCGATTGCCCTCGCGGTGGAGGACTAGGAAAAATGTCCTTCATCACTCCGCTTTACGCCATCGCTACAACACCATGTCGCTCGGGTTGAAGAATGTCGAGCCACATACCAAATGCTATTCAAGGTCGCTTTGGAAACCTTTATCCCCGACCACTCAAAGCTTATGTCGACGACGCTTGTGGTGAAGACCCGAGGGCTCGCTCCCCGGTCGATGACCTTACAAAGGTGTTCGCTAAACTAAACGAGTACTAGTGGAAACTTAACCCGAAAGTGTGTTTTTGGCGCCCTCCTCGGAACTTGCTCTAAGAACATTGTTAGCAAAAGGGGCATTGAGCCCAATCTGAGAAAATCGGGCGCTATTATGCAAAATGAAACCACCCCAAAATGTTAAAGACGCCCGTGGTTGGATCGATGCATGGCGGCCTTGAGTCGCGTCAGCGCGCTCGGTGAAAAGGACCGCAGCTTCTTCAGCCGCCCACGCAGGGGAGGCTTTTGTGACCAACGAGGCTCAAGAGGCCTTCGATGGCTTCAAAAGTTCCTCACCACACCGCCGCTGTTGGTGGCCCCAAACGACGAGGAGGGAGATATCGCTTTACATCGCAAATCACCAACCGGTGGTTAGCACCGCCTCGTTGTCGAGCGCCATGAAGAAGGGCATGTGTACCCCGGCCCAAATGGGCGAGCCTACTTCGCCGCGAGGTAATCGAACGAAGTCAAAGCAAAGGTACCGCATATTCGAAGTTGCTTCACGGATCCTAATCACGCCCCGAAAGCCGCGCATTATTTCACCATCACCGACATCGTAGTATCGGATTACCCGCCGGGCGACGCCCCGCGAAAATAAGGATGCCAATGGTCATATTTGCAAGTGGGCAATTGTCACCGGCTTATTGATCGATAGTCTAGCAGGGGTATGCCCAGCTAGTAGATTGAGCGTAGAGGTGTTCTAGACGACTAACAGATGTTAAGCGTAACGAGCCAAGGACAAAACACACGGGTTTTACCTGTGTTCGCCGCCTTTGATGGCGAATACCTACGCCCCGCTTAGATTGTTATTGATTGATTGAGAATCTCGTGGTCCCTTGGGGGGATCCCCGCTCCCTTATATAGTCCGGGGAGCAGGGTTACAGTTGGATCCGGGTCCGACAAGATCTATCCCGACGGTTACAATAGGAAAGTATGTAGTGATTACGATAGAGCTATACAAGGAAACTATCTTGGCGACCACGCTTAGGCCATGATCCCCGGCGATTATTATCCGCTAACGCCAAGGGCTTCGGGCCCGTTGTCCCGGGGCCGCCCCTAAGGCCTACCTCCCGGCGGCCCGTGAGGGGATAGGGGTTCATCCCCCACAGCCTAGTCCCCGAAAGCACGCCATGTGAAGTGTAGATGACAAATGAGCACGATTCACCATAGGTGAAGTGTGCCCACTTAGTCCCCGAGCCTAGGAGTAGGTGAGTTATCACGCACTACTTGGGTCTTTAAGAATAAATTGAGCGATAGTCCCCGAAAGTAATCGGAAACCTAATCCGGGCGCATTGACCAAATACTGGTGGTGTTGCCCATGCCTCGAGTCCCCGAAAGCACAAGATGCCCGCCGACATGGGGTGCTAATGCACCGTGCATGGGTCAAGGTATGTGTGCGCATCACCGAGAAAATCCGTGCCTTATCATAACGGCAGGTATCGCGGGGCCCGTTATTAAGGAGAAGTCGAACGGAAATATCCGAATGTCCCGGGATATAGATGAAGCTTCATCGAAGATATGGATTGCCGCGACGGCATCCCAACTAGTCAGATTCGGGTCTATAAATATGGTAGATTGTGCAGGGAACAAATCGCCCCCGAAACAAGGCGGGGACACGCGGCGCACCCAACGCGACCGGGAAAGCGCAATAATGGCAACCAATGCCACCGTCGCGCGACGCACTCAACCCGGGAGTGCGGGAATCAAGGGCCCGCTGCACGCGA
The DNA here is from genome assembly GCA_015847255.1 of Hyparrhenia diplandra. Lineage (NCBI taxonomy): Eukaryota > Viridiplantae > Streptophyta > Magnoliopsida > Poales > Poaceae > Hyparrhenia > Hyparrhenia diplandra. The sequence continues at coordinate 24,145 of JADLZK010011252.1, read as the reverse complement.
CGGTGACCAATGCGGCAACCCTAGGGACGCAGTCAAGGCTATAAATACCGCCTATCTCGCCTCTCGGTCTCATCCGCCTAGGGCGAACCGCTCTTCCCCGAAGCCCGCTTCTTCCTCCCGCTGAGCGAGAGCTAGGGTTTATGACCGCGCAGCGCCGCCATCAATCGCGCCGCCACCGACCGCAAGAGGTACCTTTGTAGATATGTTGATTTGCCACCAATTGAGTCCCAATGTAGTTGGATTTGAATCGGATTTGAAGTATTTCGAAGTCGCCTCAGGACACCGCTCATCTTCAAGAAATGTTGCATCGACAGAAAAATCAATCGAGGCTGATGGACGCCGCCGCGCGGAGGGCGCCAAGGTCGCGGCGGAGGTGCCGCCGAGAGGACGGGCGAGCCGCCGCCGGCCGCGCGGGTTGCTGCCGCCGGGCGCGGGCGCATTCGCGTTCTCTTTGCGACGGAGGATCCCGCCATCCATGGAGACCAGAGTGGACTGCGGTCGCGTCCACCGACGACACCGGCCCGTGAGCCGGTGGATGCTGCCTCCGCCGGAAAGTGTGTTGTTGTCGGGCCGGAGGGTGCCGGAGGTGGAACCGCACCCCCATGCCTCGTAATCGATGAGGTAGTGGTGTTCGAGTCACTTCGGGGCGCTGCTTCGAGATGCTCACAAGACCCGCCCTCGGCCGGAGCTCCCGCCTACTACTCTGCCCAAATCCGCAACCCGCCAATCAATGCCATCCTCGACATCGCCATCTTCATCACCCTTTGTGAGTGCTTCCGCATCCTCCCCAACCTCAACTGCGGAGGTATTTCTTCTATGCTCCGCTTGAAGGGGGATTCGGATCGCTGTGATTACCGGTGGTGTGTACGTGAAGCCCGCGCGTAACCGGCGGCCGCTTCCCACCATGCCGCCGCGCCTCCATGTGGCGTGGCCGGGTTCACGCGGGTGGTTCTACCCGCCGCAATCGAGGTGCCGATACGGCCGATCCAACCTCGTTCCGGTGAGGCGACCAAGCCGGAACAAAGAGCCCCTAGCCAACGATATGCAACGGTGATGGAGTCGGTGGCCATGATCGATGATCCGCATGTGGACGGCATCGACATCGCCAAGACACATTCCATGGAGCACGGACGCCAGCCCACTCGCGAGAGGATCATCCCGGGTTCCAAAGATATCGGATTGAACGACCTGCACCCGTGAGTCGGCCGGAGTGGTCGCCATCGCGTAGGTGTAGAACCGGGTGTCAAAGATCCGCCGATGGCCTAGCGCCCACGATCCTCGCCAAGAAGGTCGACGACGCTCAACGCCGAACCCGCCGCCTTTGGTAAGTTGTACCCTGCCAGACATTGCCGCGTTCACGCGCTCCCATATACGTCCCATGGCATGTCGCTGGCACCGCACTTCACCGCCTCTTCGAGGAAGCCGACGCCGTTCGGTCGGTCGCACCCGATGCCGCGCCATCGCACCAAAGAATACCGATGAGGCCGACGTGGGCGGCAATGAGGACCGGACGGCAAGCGCCCTCGAGAACTCGTCCGTGCCGGAGTTCATCCCGAGGAAGGTAACGGCGGATCGACCGCCTCGTCATCACAAGCTAAAGTCACGCCCTCGCTATTGCTAATCGCCCGATGAAGAAGAACGAAAGAGATTCGCAGCCGCTTTGTGCATCCGCCAATGTTCTCAAGTCCCCGAGTTAAGTTCTCTCACGATTGATTGTCGCCGGTTGTGCCAAGCAGCCGGAGAGGAGAGAACACCGAGCGTGTCCACCGCCCCATGGTGGTGTTGTTTGGCACCGCGGCCGAGGTGGTTTAAGCGTGGCAGCCGAGGCCGCATTCGCCGCCTCGCCACCGATGTGTAAGTATATTTTCTCGCCGATCGATCATGCACATTGTCTATGTGAAGGTGCATGAGTGATGCCGCTATATAGGGGGCTCGGGGATCGAAAGGCCGCAGCCTGCCGAAAACCGGGCAGACGCCAGCAGTCCGGGCGACCCGCACCGCCACGCCGGAGGTGCCCGGGCAACACCGCCACCGATGATGCCCCAGACCGGTGGTGCCAAGACCTCAAATCGCCCCACCCCTAACCGGCCGTAGTCCCCTTGACTACATCCGTGTCGAGGGCGAGGACCAGAGATGGATGAAGCCGAGGGTCGGTAATGAGGCGGCGGAGGACGACCGCAAAGCAAAAGAAAGGAATGGCCCGATGTTGAGGGAGGAGGACGAAGTCAACGCGCCCGCACGCCAACCGAGGAAGGGGCGAGCCGCCCCGCTGCAGTTTATTGGCAAGCATTTGTTGATCGATAGTCTAGCAGGGCATGCCCACTAGTAGATTGAGCAATAGAGGTGCGCTTAGACGACTAACAGTGATGTTAAGCGTAACGAGCGGCGGACAAAACACACGGGTTTTACCTGTGTTCGGGCCGCCTTGATGGCGAATACCTACGTCCCCCGCTAGATTGTTATTGATTGATTGAGAATATCGTGGTCCCTCGGGGGATCCCCTCGCCTCCTTATATAGTCCGGGAGCAGGTTACAAAAACCGGACCGGGTCCGACAAGATCTATTCGACGGGTTACAAATAGGAAAGTATGTAGTGATTACGATAGAGCTATACAAGGAAAACTATCTTGGCGGTAATTAATGCTTAGGCCGCGGATCCCCGATGATTATCGCCTTCTAACGCCAAGGGCTTCAAATTCGCCGTCTCCAGGGCCTTCCCGTAAGGCCTAGCCTCGAAGCGGCCGGAGGGGATAGGGGTTCATCCCCCACACAGCCACGGAGTCGCACTGCTCACCATCGAAAGTACAAGAACAGAGTACCATAAAGTCACAAGCATCGCGCATTTCATTTGGCGAATGGATTGGCCTCGAGACTCCCCCCGAAGACACCCGGGCCGAGAGCCGGACGATGTACTTCGACGGCCCGGCTTCAACATTGACAGCCGGCGCCGGGCTGCCTACATCATATCACCCTCCTCCGAGACACGCTCCCAGATGTTCTCGGATCCACTTCCCGGCTTCTAACAATGCCACGGAGTATGAGGCTGCCCCTTCACGGCCTCCGTATTGTCGCTCAAATTTGGGATTCGTAGATTACAGTGTTTGGGGACTCCTGGGCTACAGGTGATCAAGCAGTCAACAAAGATTGGGACCCGGCAAGCGCGAAAGATGGATGCCTATGTGGCAGCTATAAGAAAGTTGGAAGGCAAGTTCTACTCGGCTCAGCTGATCATAGTTCGATTACAACCAAGCCGCCGATGAACTTTCAAAGCTCTCGGCCCTTTGGGCAAAGATACCGATCGGCGCCTTCGCGGAAGATCTTTGAAACCGACCATCGCGATCCCGCCCAGGCCCCCTCTTGAAACCGCCGACCACATAGTCGCCACATTATCCTCGCATAGTTGATGAAGACCGAGGGTCCCGATCATCAAATACCCGCAGGACGCCTCGGCCCCCGAGGATAAAACAGAGCAAGAACGCCTTATCCTGGCCAAAGAAGAATTACGCTCTAGTCGACGGTTTCCTCATGAGGAAGAGCCTTGGGGACCGAGGAGCCCAACACACGTGGTTCTCGTGAGGGACGTACCGAACCAAAACGCAAGTATACGCATAAACACAACGCCGCGGTGCTCGCTCATGTAAGTACACGACTAATTTTAGTTGTTGTCGTGGGACGCTACCATTGGTGCCTCCTGCCTAGAGTTTGGTGAAGAGAGAGCTCACCGAGGGGCAGGAATCTGGTCCCACCCCAAAGACTTCCGCCGACCACCACCTCCAAGAAGTCGCTTGAAAAGAGGCTAGCACGGAGGCACCGTAAAGCCGAGGTGGTGCGTAATATATTGAGGATAGGGGTCGATGGAGATCCCGCGGAGCCGAATCTATCGTACACCTATAGCAACCAGGTTCCGTTTGTAGCCAAGGAAACCGTGTCAATCACTTACCTAGACCGGAGGAATGTCCCCGAAGGTGCCGAAGAAGAAGGTGTGGAAAGGCGGTCCGTCCCTATTCCATTATCCAGTAGCCAGAGGCAGGCTTTAACAAAAAGAAATGCAAGAAGTATGTGTGGTCCATTGCAAGCAAAGCTGCTTCACACCCCGCGGAACAATGGACACAAAACTATGTGCGTATGGGCAAGTCACCACTTCAAGCCTACAACTTAAAAAGCAAACCTGCCCCGATGAGTTCGTCAACCTTACGACTAACGAAGAGTATGAGGCCAAGTCAAAAATGGGTAAAGAACTCGCAAAGAAGAACGAACTCGTGCACAACCTCGGCATGGTAGGATATTTTGGTCATAAGGTTGATGGCGGCGAAAGAAAGGGAGGACGCCGAGAAAGGGATAGAGAATCCGCTGCTAGACCTTCCCGAGAGGACACGTGATTCTCTTCTATGCCCGTCACCCCAAGAAGCGTAAGACCGGGCAAAGACGCCCAAGTACAATGACCCAAAGGTCGACGAGGTGGAGAAGAAGTTGATGCTTGTCAAAGAGGCCAAGGCGCGCGGGAGTTCCAACCTAGGAGGGAGCACGATGAGCCGACCGAGGCAATCGAAGACCCGAGCACCGTGGCTGCTCGGGGCCGTGGCTCGAGGTATAGCCGGAAGACCGCGGATTCTTGGGCATCCGACGCCAACTACCACACGAGGCAGAGGTACAAGGAAAACCTTAAGATGCAAGGCTATGAGGAAGCCATAAAGGACATAGTCGAGAAGAAAATAGAAGAGGTATTAACGACAAGAGGTCTTTCCAACATCCAAGGTGTGAGTACGAAAATGAGCTACGAAGAACCCAATCGACGATCTCGCCGAACCCGTGGTGGGCAAACTCTATATACCCGCTGGGCGTGAAGGGAAAGAAGAAGGAGGTGGCCACGCCGTGGTGTCTCGCACCACGGAGAGATATGTTCTACAATAACGAGCCGGTCCCCACCCGACTATGCCTTCATTTATCCGAATCCATACAACCAGGCCTTGGTGATGAGGAGATCGATATCCCGTGAACAAGGAGAAACAATACTCAAGGACCTTCGGGTGGAGAGGGAGTACCCATGGAACAAGGAAGACATTGCCCTGGAAACCGACGACACCACCTCCGGCGGTAGCGCCCGCAGCTCCTCCTCCTTCTCCCGGGTGGTGGTGGCGATGACGATGATGATAACAACGACGATGGTGGCCGAGGTGGCGGAAGTCCTCGCCCGAACCCACCGAAGAACCTGAAGGAGGAGACGGCGGCAAGACACCCCCGCTACGGCGACGGCGAGAGGACACCTTCTCCTAAGCTGCAACAAGGGGGCTCCGCCCCTCCCACGCCGCTCAAGCGCCCAATGGTCGAGGAGGTTTCAAAATGTGACAGTATAGAAACAAAAATACATGGCTAACTTGTACTATGCATTAATTGGTGGCTAATGTAGTTCAATTCCACATGCATAGATTGTCAACACCGCCGTAGCAAATAAGGACGACGAGGTCGAATGTTCCCCAAGCGCCAAAGAAGAAGAAGCTATCAAAAGAAGATGAGGAAGTTCTTGCCCCGACCAACAAATACTTAGATGATGAGGCCAGAAGGAGCTAGCGAGAAGGAAAAGGACCTCCGATTGGCTAAGCAGAACCCGGGGCCGTGGAAGACCGGCAAGCATTAGGTACGTGATATGCGTGATAATCTCAACCAAACTTAGCCGCATATTACGTGATGCGTGACGTAGCTAGAAGATGCTAACGCATATCTCCTTCAGATAGGAATTATATACCCCATCGGCGGGGACAATGGGTCACCGGATCGCCTGCATCGGTTTGAGCTTGGCAAGTTCATGGTGCCCAAGGGCCGCCTAATCGAGGAAGAGGAGTGGGACACTCGCAGTTCCACCGATTATATCAAATGCGCTTGATCGGGGTGACGGAGTTCCATTTTAGGTTCCTAAAGAGCTCTTTAACTTGGAGGAGGACATTTCACCGCCAATAGGCTTCGACGAAATGTGGCGCTTGCTACGGCGCCAGACCACGACCAATCCATTGTCACCCTCTATGCCGCGTGAGTTTGTTTATGCATTACACGCCAGACACCACTAATTCTAGCTCTCCGATCCTATAATGACGTGATTACATGTGCTTGCAGATGCAAGCATTGATAGCCCCGAACGAAGAATGAGCCAATTGTGTTTCTATGTCCAAATGTGATATAGACGCATGAAATTTCGATACCGATGGAGAGCCGAGGAACCAAGACCTCAAGAAGTCGGGCAAGGCCGAACAATATAAACACTATGAAAGATTGGCCAATGCAAAGTTAGAGAGATGACGTACACATCTCTAAGTGCATGAAGAAGATCAAAACGAGGCCGGTTGTCTCATTGCGCCCAACATATCAAGTAAGTCAAAAGCAATACTTTTTATTTTTGAACACTTAGAATCTATTTCTAATCAAATAAAATGGTGTAGCATGGTCGGTATAGAAACAAAGAAAGACACATTGGCCACCGGATTACTTGGCTAATCTTCCCTCAGATGGAGCCGCCCTTAGGTCGACTCGTTGTATGATACGCCAAAAGGCCTCTATAAACATTTTGAAGAGGCCCCAGAGCTGTAAGTCACGACACTTGTATACTATTTCATACCACAAACTTTCAAAGACCCCGAGTCATTCGATCGGAGGCAGAGCATACGCAAAGAAAAACATAAGGACCAAATGAAGATCAAAGAGATTACGAGGTATATGCAAAGATTACTTCCTCATTTGCTCGCCCATATTGAATGGTCTCATAATATTCTAACCATTTTCCGAACATATATCGCGGCATGTAGTGGCAAGCAGCCTTTTGGCAAAGAACCTGCGGTGGTTTCTATACCCGCACGCTCATATCCCGCAGCTGACGTGTACCGCATACACGCGGGCGCGAGCCGACGAAGAAAACCATGCCACAATTTTGGACTAAAGGCTTGACGACATCACGCTCAAGAAACCGGTTGGCGCCATCCGTAGGGGGCCATTGAGGACGCAGTTACCTACCGCAATTTCTTCGACCCTAACAAATGAACTTGCCGTAAAACGAGGACTTATGGGAACTACGGACTGAGAAATAAGCTAGACATGAAGGACTATACGCGGATGGCCCAGAGTTGTAACCTAGCTAAACGTGATTGAGCAATCGATCGCTCGATCAAGTTTTGTAAATTCGATGTGTGGTGGTCACTTTTAAACTCTAAGTGCTTTAATTGAATATCCATGTTAGTTGAATGTTAAATTGTGATGCATGTTTAAGATTTATGTGAATATTCTCTTATTTTATTATTTAATATGTGGTTTAAATCATAATTTATAATTTATAATATTTTTGAATTATTTTTTATTAATCCTGAATTAATTAACCGTGCGGGAAGCTTATAACAAAAAACCGCCATGGTTAATACATTAACCATGGCGGGCACGAACGATGCCCGCCATGGTTAATCTATTAACCGCGGCGTTTTGTTAAACGCCCGCCGTGGTTAATCGATTTTCCATGGTGGGCATGGAGTCCGCCACGCTAATCGCTCGACAACCGCGACCTTAGCCCGCGGCGATCCTATGCCCGCCACGGAAAATCGAAAATGCCCGCCACGTGTTCACTCGTAGTAGTGAGTACGCTTTCATAAGGATTACGCTACTACGGCCGGAAAACCCCCGACGCGACGCCCCTCGTGATGACAAGCGGCGCGACGAAGAACCACGATAGTCGCCGCCGATGACTCCCCCGACATCGTCGCCGGACAAAGGTCGAAAGAACTATCGCTGAAGCGCCGCCGCGGACCGAACCGCCACGAGGAGGCATCAACAACGCCAAGGCCGGCGGAAAGAAGAAACCGCCAATTGGCAAGACCCGATCAAGAAGCTTACACGGCAAAAAGTGCCCCGCACCTGCACTGAATCACAGCCTGCCGAGTGTCGCACTTCAGCCGAGTATGAAAGTGAGCGGAAGAAGCTCAAGCTTAACGACGAGCAGCCGCAGGAGGCGCCTCAAGGTCGCTAGGAATCACCCGTAAGATCTACTGCGATGACGACGCCGATCCCAAACACCGCTTATCGCACGGAGGACGGCGCCATTCACATGATCATGGGTGGCCACTACGCCGCGAGGTGCGGCGGATCGCAAGGTCTCCGCCTGTAATGTCCTGACCATCAAAGACTTCAGCAGGGGGTCACGGACCCGATATGGCCCGAAATTCTCCGAACAGGTCATCACCTTCACCCGCGACGACCGGGCAGCAATAACCCGCACTCCGCGGTTCCCACTTGTCCCGATCCGATGATCGGGCGCCACGCCGAGAAGGTCCTCATCGACAGAGGGAGTGCCCTCAACATGCCGTTCCTAACTCGATGAAGGCTCTACATATCACTAAGATCTACACTCGCCGCACGACCACCCCGCTTTTCGGGGAATCCCCGCCTCGAGAATCATCCACTCCTCCGGCAAGTTACGCCTCGCGCACAGTTCGCAACGCCAAGCACCACCACATCCAAGACATGAATTTTGTCGCCGCCGACTTCGAGTCATCGCACCACACCATTATCGAAGGCCTGGATCGACCAGCTCATGGAGATCCCACACTACGGCTACCTCATCCCTCAAGATCCCCACAGAGAAGGGGGTCCTTACGCGCAGCCAATGTACACATGGCGCTCATATGCGAAGGAGGGCCTCGACAAGCGGGAGTTCATCCCTCTAGTCGATACGACAGAGGAGGTCATCAAGAACGCGAAGAAGATGAACCCTCCGACCTCGAGATACCCAAGGAGGAGCGGACGAAGAAGACCACCAAGCCCCTCGGACACTAAAGATGTCCACCGGGTGGAAGGCGACGCGAGCAAGACGACCAAGATCGGGGTGAACCTTGACTGAATAGGAAGACGCTACCGTCCGGTTCCCGAGGGAGAACGTGAGCATCTTCATGTGGAAACCCGCGAACATGCCCGAGTACTGAGTGGATCGAAAGCACCGCCTACGAAAGCCGCCGGCCGTGCCGTGCTCTCAAAAGCTGCGTCGTTTTAATAAAATAAAATTAGCCGCTATTAAGGCGTAAGTAACCAGGCTATTAGCCGCTAGTTTTATTCGAGAAGTGTATCATCCCGACCGGATAGCTAATCCGGTCCTTGTAAAGAAAAAGAATAATGAATGGAGGATGTGCGCTGATTATACCGATCTCAATAGGGCTTGCCCTAAAGACCCTTTTGGTCTCCCCGCCAAGACGACCAGGTTGTGGACTCTATCGCAGTCGCAAGCTCCTTAGCTTCAGGGACCGCTACTGGCTATCATCGATTGCCCCTCGCGGTGGAGGACTAGGAAAAAATGTCCTTCATCACCCGCTTGGCGCCTACCGCTACAAAACACCATGTCGCTCGGGTTGAAGAATGCCTGAGCCACATACCGGCTATTCAAGGCCGCTTGGGAAACCTTATCCCCCGACCTCACTCACAAAGCTTATGTCGACGATGTTGTGGTGAAGACCCGAGGGCCTGCTCCCTCGTCGATGACCTTACAAAGGTGTTCGCTAAACTAAACGAGTACTAGTGGAAACTTAACCCGAAAGTGTGTTTTTGGCGCCCCTCCCAAGAACTTGCTCTAAGAACATTGTTAGCAGGCGTGGCATTGAGCCCAACTGAGAAAAATCGGCACTATTATGCAAATGAAACCACCCCAAAACGCTAAAGACGCCCGTGGTTGACCGGATGCATGGCGGCCTTGAGTCGCTTTGTCGCTACGCTCTGAAAAAGGACCGCGTTCTTCAAGCCGCCCACGCCAGGGGAGGTTTCGTGTGGACCAACGAGGCTCAAGAGGCCTTCGATGGCTTCAAAAGTTCTCACCACACCGCCAAAGTTGGTGGCCCCAAACGACGACGAGGAGATATCGCTTACATCGCAGTCGATCAACCGGTGGTTAGCACGCCCGCTTGTCGAGCGCGCAAGAAGAAGGGCATGTGTACCCCGGCCCAAATGCCGCCTTACTACGCCGAGGGTACCGAACGAGTCAGCAAAGGTACCGTATTCGAAGTTGCTCTACGATCCTAATCACGCCCCGAAAGTCGCGGCATTATTTCGACCATCACTGACACCGTAGTATCGGATTACCCACCGGGCGACGCCCCGCGAAATAAGGATGCCAATGGTCGATTTGCAAGTGGGCAATTGTCGCCGGTTTATTGATTTATAGTCTAGCAGGGGTATGCCCAAATAGTAGATTGAGCGGTAGAGGTGTTCTAGACGACTAACAGATGTTAAGCGTAACGAGCGAAGGACAAAACACACGGGTTTTTACCTGTGTTCGCCGCCTTTGATGGCGTAATACCTACGCCCCCCGCTTAGATTGTTATTGATTGATTGAGAATCTCGTGTCCCTCGGGGGATCCCCGCTCTCCTTATATAGTCCGGGAGCAGGGTTACAGTGTTGGATCCGGGTCCGACAAGATCTATCCCGATCGGTTACAATAGGAAAGTATGTAGTGATTACGATAGAGCTATACAAGGAAACTATCTTGGCGACCACGCGCAGGCCATGATCCCCGCTGATTACTATCTTCTATCGCCAAGGGCTTCGGGCGTCGCCCCCGGCCGCCCCGAAGGCCTAGCCCCGGCGGCCCGTGAGGGGATAGGGGTTCATCCCCCCCACGCCTAGTCCCCCGAGCACGCCAGATGTGAAGTGTAGATGACAAATGAGCACGATTCACCGTAGGTGAAGTGTGCCCACTTAGTCCCCGAGCCTAGGAGTAGGTGAGTTATCACGCACTACTTGGGTCTTTAAGAATAAATTGAGCGATAGTCCCCGAGTAATCGGAAAACCTAATCGGGCGATTGACCAAATACTGGTGGTTTGCCCATGCCCGAGTCCCCGAAAGCACGCATGCCTGCCGCGACATGGGGTGCTAATGCACCGCATGGGTCAAGGTATAGCAAGACCGACTGAGAAAATCCAGGCCTTATCATAACGGGTAGGTATCGCGTGGCCCTAAGTATTAAGGAGAAGTCGAACGGAAATATCCGTAATGTCCCGGATATAGATGAAGCTTCATCGAAGATATGGATTGCCGCGATCGGGCGGATCCCAACGGCAGCAGATCTGGTCTATAAATATGGTAGATTGTGCAGGGAACAAATCGCCCCGAGAAACAAGGCGGACACGCGGGCGTAGACGCGCTACGCCACGGACCGGGAAAGCGCAATAATGGCAACCAATGCCACCGCCCTCACCGCACGCACACTCAACCCGGGAGTGCGGAATCACGGCCCGCGGGGCGCACGGGGTGACCAATGCGGCAACCCTAGGGACGCAAATAAGGCTATAAATACGCCGCCATCTCGCCGCGTCATCCGCCTAGCGAACCGGTCTTCTCCCCGAAGCCCGCCTTCTTCCTCCGCGCCATGAGCGAGAGCTAGGGTTTGCGATCGCGCCGGGCGCCGCCATCAATCGCGCCGCCACCGACCGCAAGAGGTGCGTACCATGTAGATCCGTTTGATTTGCCAAAAATTGAGTCCCAATGTAGCTGGATTTGAATCGATTTGAAGTATTTCGAAGTCGCCAGGACACCGCTCATCTTCAAGAAATGTTGCATCGACAGAAAATCAATCGAGGCGGATGGATCGCCGCTGGCGGAGGGCGCCAAGGTCGCGCGGAGGTGCCGCCGAGGACGGGCGGAGCCGCCGCCGGCCGCGGGCGGGTGTCAGCCGGGCGCTGGGCGCGACCCGCGTTCCCGCGACGAGGATCCCATCATCCACATGGACCAAGAGGGATCGCGGTCGCGTCCACCGACGACACCGCCCAGGAGCCGGGTGGATGCCGCTGCCCGCCGGAAAGCAGTTGTTGCCGGCCGAGGGGTGCCGGAGGTGGAACCGCACTCCCATGCCTCGCACCGATGAGGTAGTGGTGTTCGAGAGTCACTTCGGCGCTGCTTTCGCATGCCGGGCGCGACCTGCTCCCTCGCCGAGCTCTCGCCTACTACGGGCCCAGCCGCCACCGCCACCGAATGCCATCCCCGACATCGCCATCTTCATCACCCTTTGTGAGTGCTTTCTCGCATCCTCCCCAACCTCAACTGCGGGAGGTATTTCTTCTAAGTCGGGTTGAAGGGGGATTCGGGATCGCGCATTGCCGGGGTGGTGTGTATGTGAAGCTCCGCGTAACCGGGCGGGCTAGTTCCCCACCACGCCGCCGCCGCCGCCAATGTGGCGTGGCCGGTTCACGCTGTGGTTCTACCCGCCGCAATCGGAGGTGCCGAAACCGGCCGATCCGACCCTGTTCCTGGTGAGGCGACCAAGCCGAACAAAGAGCCCCCACCAACGATATGCGCCGGGTGATGGAGCTGGTGGCCATGATCGATGATCCGCATGTGGACGGTGACAACATCGCAAGACACATTCGGGGCGCCGACGGACGAGCCACTCAAGCGGAGGGATCATCCCCGGTTCCAAAGATATCGGGATCGAACGACGGCACCGCGTGAGTCGGCGGGAGTGGCCGCCATTGGCGAGGTGCGTAACTGGTGTCAAAGATCCCGCCGATGGTCGGAGCGCCTCACGATCCCTCGCTAGCAAGCAGTCGACGCTTCAACGCCGGAACCCGCCGTCTTTTTGGTAAGTGTTGTACTCGGTTGTACTGCGTATTGTCGTGTTCACCGCTTCCCATATACGTGCATCCATGGCATGTCGCTGAAGCCGGTACTTCAGCCTGCCTCCCGAGGAAGCCGCCGACGTTCGTGGTCGCTGGCCCCCGATGTCGCCGCCATCGCACTGCCAGCCGAGATGAGGCCGACGGTGGGGCGCAACCGAGGACCGGACCAGCGGGTAAGCGCCCGAGAACTCGTCCGCGTCGGAGTTCATCCGAGGAAGGTAACGGCGGGACGACCGCCTACCGCCACCAAGCTAAAGCTCACCGCGGGGAGCTATTGTACCGCCCGATGAAGAAGAAGAACGAGTTGATTCTGCAGCGCTTGTGGCATCCGCCAATGTTCAAGTCCCCGAGTTAAGTTCTGCCGATTGATTGTCGCGGTTGTATGCAGCAGTCCGAGAGGAGAGAACACCGAGCGTGCCCACCGCCCCCATGGTGGTGTGTTGGCACCGCGGCGAGGTGGCCGAGCGGTGGCAAATGCCGAGGCCGCATTCGCGCCGCTTGCCGATGTGTAAGTATATTTTCGGGCCGATCGTGATCATGCACATTGTCTATGGAAGGTGCATGAGTGATGCCGCTTATATAGGGGCTCACAGGATCGAAGCCGGGCGCAGCTGCCGAAAGACCGCAGACGCCTAGCAGTCCGGGCGGACCCGCCGCACCGCCACACAAACTCGGAGGTGCCTAGGCAACAATTGCCACCGATGATGCCCTCCAAGACCGGCAGGTGCCAAGACTTCAAATCGCCCCACCCCTTAACCCGCTGTAGTCCCCCTTGACTACATCCGTGTCGAGGGCGAGGACCGTGAGATGGATGAAGCCGAGGGCTGGTACGAGGCGCGCGAGGACGACCGCAAAGAAAAGAAAGGAATGGCCCGATGTTGAGGAGGAGGATAGTCAACGCCGCCGCACGCCAATCGGAGGAAGGGGCGAGCCGCCCGCGCTGTAGTTTATTGGCAAGCATTTGTTGATGATAGTCTAGCAGGGTGCCTGCCCCAGTAGATTGAGCAATAGAGGTGCGCTAGATGACTAACAGGATGTTAAGCGTAACGAGCGAAGGACAAAACACACGGGTTTTTTACCTGTGTTCGGCCGCCTTGATGGCGTAATACCACGCCCCGCTTAGATTGTTATTGATTGATTGAGAATATCGTGGTCCCTCGGGGGATCCCCGCCTCCTTATATAGTCTAGGGAGCAGGGTTACAGTCGGATCCGTCCGACAAGATCTATCCCGACGGGTTACAATAGGAAAGTATGTAGTGATTACGATAGAGCCATACAAGGAAACTATCTTGGCGACCACGCTTAGGCCGTGATCCCCGATGATTACCGTCTTCTAACGCCAAGGGCTTCAAATTGGTTGCCCTAGGCCGCCCCGTAAGGCTCAGCTCGGCTGGCCGTGAGGGGATAGGGGTTCATCCCCCACAAAGAATGGAGCTCACTCGCTCACCATCGAGTACAAGAACAGAGTACCATAAAGTCACAAGCATTGGCAGATTTCATTTGGCGAATGGACGGACCTCGAGACTCCCTCAAAGACACCGAAATGAGCGCCGGACGATGTACTTCGACGGTCGCCAACATTGACGGCCGGGCGCCGCGTCTACATCATATCACCCTCCCGAGACATGCCCTGATGTTCCCCGGATCCACTTCCCGGCTTCTAACAATGCCACGGAGTATGAGGCTGCCCCTTCACGCCCGTGATTGTCGCTCAGCTTGGGATTCGAGATTACGTGTGTTTGGGGACTCGGCTGGTGATCGCTGTGTCAACAAAGATTGGGACCGCAAGTGCGAGAAGATGGATGCCTATGTGGCAAAATTATAAGAAAGTTGAAGGCAAGTTCTACGGCTCACCTTGATCATGTAGTTCGGGATTACAACCAAGCCGCCGATGAACTTTCAAAGCTCGCCCTCTTGGGCAAAGATACCGACCCGGCGCCTTCGTTGAAGATCTTGGAAACCGACCATCGCTGATCCCCGCGCCGTGGCCCCTCTTGAAACCGCCGACCACATAGTCGCCACATTATCCCGCATAGTTGATGAAGACCGAGGGTCCCGATCATCAAATACCCCAGGACGCCCGCCCCCGAGGATAAAATAGAGCAAGAACGCCTTTATCCGCCAAGCAGCAAGAATTACGCTCTAGTCGACGGTTTCATGAGGAAGAGCCTTGGGGACCGGTATTGCGTATGCATATCCAAGAAGATGGTATTAAGTTGCTCGACGAGATACACGGTGGAACGTGGCAGAACCACGCCGCCCGTAACCTCGGGCTCCAAGCAAGGCCTTCCGCGCCGTTTCTAATGTCCTACAAATGGCGCCGACGCCAGAACACCGGGTACGCCATTGCACGAACCGCCGGGCCTTCGGCGCACACATGTGCCAAAGACACGAACTCCGACTATACCAAATGCATGGCCTTTTCGTGTCGGGACTCCTCGACGCCATAGGGCCGCTCAAAGCAGCCCCTAGGCGGTTTCAAATGGATCTTCATCATGGTCTACAAGTTCTCCAAGTGGATTGAGTACCCCCGAGTTGATGCTAACCAAAGATAAGGCTGTCGAGATGCTAGATGAGGTGATCTATCGCTTCGCATCCCGACCCATCATTACACTTCTAAAAGACTTTCACCGGGCAAATACTTTGGGATTTCGCGAGACAAAGGCATCGTGGGTAAAATATGTGTTTGTCGCCCACCCTCGCCAACGGACAAGCCGAGCGAGCAAACGGTATGATACTCGAGGCTTTACGGAAATGTCCGTTCGACCGGACGGGAAATATACCGGCTCTGGTGGCTCAAAGAGTTGTCTCGCCGTCATCCGAGGACTCCGCACTCCAACCCAGCCGCAGCACGTGTGTTTCTCCATATTTCATGGTGTTCGCCTCGCAGGCGCCCCCTGCGGCCGATATTGCCGCTCGCCCCCCGGGTGGAGAGCTACAATGAAGAAGCGCCGACGCAACCCGAGAAGATGAGCTAGTCGCGCTGGAGGAGACTCGCTGCAATGTTGCACGCTGAACGCGAAAATATCTCAAAGGCGTCGCGCTACTACAATCGTAATGTGCGCTGAAGAGCCTTTGCGGTTGGCAACCCGTCCTCCGAAGGAAGCGTAAGAGTGTTCACAAGTCGGGTTCTCATTGGGAAGGCCCCTTCAAAGTTAAAGAGGTAACCCCGCCAGAGCTTATCGGCTGATCTACCATGGAAGATATCGACATCCCTAACTCCCCTCGAACATCGAAAGCATCTACGACGATTTTACCCATGACTCGGGACTCTCAGAAGCCAGCTTGTATCATTTTACCTTCGCTGTCGCATGATTAATAAAGTTTTTGAGCTAGTTGACATGGTTATATATTCTTTCACCAACGTAACAATTTATTTCCATGCTCGACCGAACTCTAAAGTCACCGGACCCCCTAGAGCCGCCCATGTACTTGGTCGCTTTCAAAGATGCGTGATAGGTGTACTCCCCGCATAGACCGACGACCGCGTGTGGCTCCCTTAGCGTAGTCGAACAACCCAATAGCTTGCCTCGAGCATCATGTCTCCTTGTCCGCGCTATACCCAAGACGTTAAGGCTAGGACAGAGTCTACCATAGGTGACATCCTTTCGCTTACGCCTACACGATTATACTTAATCGACGACCATAATCGTATGCATGCTAAAAACGATTATAAAATAAAAACAAAGTACTAGCTATTATCGCCACCCACATCCGGCGTGGCTCGCTAAAATGATAAGTGTTTTTAACCGCTTTTTTCACCCTAACTTCCTTGCTATGGCCAAAGGAAACAAAATATTGTGCCCTCGGGGGCAACTTCACCTGTGTCTTTGCCTTTGTCGACCTCGTGAGGAGCGGTTCATCTCATCTCGCGAAGCCGCGCTTGCCGCCCTCGCCGCCTCTTTGGCGCAGTTCGTGAGCGATGGCCTCCGTTGTCCCGTGGGGCGTAGCCTAGGCAGAGACGTGCTGAAACTCCACAATGGGATAATGGGAGCGCACCACCGCCAAAGCATGCCGCCGAGCAAAGTCGCGAGTGGCTTGGCGTGAACTCCATGAAGTTCTCCCAGCCTCCGCTACGCGCCGCCACCACGCTCCGAGCCACCAATGTTGGGGGCGCTTCCTCCGATTGGCCCCGCCAACCGCGTAGCCATGGATGGTGTTGAGGATGGCCCGACGCCTTGCGGATGCTATCTGTGGCGACTCTCCAGGGGCACGCTCGACCTCTAGCTCCCGACCTACATCCTAGAGGCAAAGCTACCACCGAAAAGTACATGCACAAAAAGAAGTTTAACATACTTCATTCATCTAACCTTTCAATAGGTAATCGACGACGACTTAAAAAACATACCGGGCCGCTGACGGTGGTGGTGTTCCTCCGAGTTCCTCACGCCGCAGTCCAGCCGCCGCTCGCCAAGACAAGCCGCCGCCGCAGGTCTCCACCGACGCCTCATACTCTACAAGGTATCATCAAAACAGAATGTAATTTACATTATTACTCACAAATGCAAGATATCTACAGCCCTATTATTCAACCGAACGGGCGAAACGATGAAACTCACCGAGCACTTGATCCTCGGGCCTCACGGCGTGGTCTCGCCCCTCAGATGGTGAGTTCCAGCCTCCCTCAAGCGCCTTGTGGTCGGCGGCCACCAGGCCTCCGCTTCCGTCCAAGCCGCTGCCGGGCGTGGCCCACAGCTCGCGGCCCGCACGCACGCGCCGACTTCCAAAGAGCTCGCGCCAAAGGGCGCAGATGCCCTCTCCCCGCCAAAGGAACGACACCGGGCGCCGCGCATTGCCGCCAACAGCGGTCCTTCCTACTGAGCCCGAGTCCGCTCGCGCGAGGCGGTCGCGCCCTAGGAGAGCCTATCCCGCGCCGTCCGGGCCTCCCTGAGGCCTCCCCGCACTCATCCAACTCCTCTTGCAGCCACCGGGTCTCCTCGGTCCGTATGTGCCGCAAGGAACATGAGATTATAAAGCAACAAATCACAAAGGATGTGTACAACCATGCTTGCCGCCGCGAACTTACGCCACGCAGCAGCTAGCTCCTCCCTCCAGCTTGGCGTGCCGTGCATGTTGGCTCGTCTTCCTCCTCGACATCGGGCCACTCTTCTGCGCCGCTGCGCGCCCTCCGCCGCCCGCACTGCCCCTTTGGCTTCGGGCTCCATCTCCGGTCCTCGCATCGACCTCGATGTAGTCCAAGGGGGACTCGCCGAGCGAGAGGTGGGGCAACTTGGGGTCTTGGCGCCACCGGTGCCGGAGCATCGCGCCCGGCACTTGTCGCCCGTGCACCCCCGAGGCTGGGCGAGCGCAAATGGCCCATCAGGTTGCCGCCTCGGTTTTGACGGCCGATACGGCCATGGGTCACGGCCCCTATATAAACAACATCACTCAAGCACTTTCAAATGCATAAATGTGCATGTTCATGATTGGCGTAAGAATATACTTACACATCGCAAAACGAAGCCCACGCACGCGCCTTCCGTAGCGCTGCCACCGCCGCGCTTACCTTCGCTTCATGGATCGACATTTCCACCATGAGGGCCTGAACGCCGCGTTCTCTCCTCTCCGGACTGTTGCATACAACGCGACAATCAATCGAAGATCGCACTCGGGACTTGAGAACATGGGAAGACACTTACAAATGCCGCAAAATCAACACGATCATCTTCTTTCTTCATCGTAGTACAACAGCCCCCGCTGGCGAAGCCAAATTTGGTGACGACGGAACGGTCGTCCCTTCCACACCTTTCCTCCTGATGAACTCCAAGACGGATGGGTTCTCGAGGGGCGCTTGTCGCTGTCCGTCCCCGCCACCGCTTCCACCGGCCCGCCTCCTCGGTACGCTAGTGCAAAGGGCGGCGGCACGACGAAAGCACGACCACGAACGCCACGGCTTCCATCGGGAGACAGCTTCCGAAGTACCGCCGCGCCATGCCATGGATCTGCATATGGGAAAGCCGCGAATACAGCCACAATCTACACGCATTCATGCATTGATCAATCAATTTGCCGAGATACAACACTTACCAATGGCGGCGGGTTCCCGATGTTGAACGCCGACACCGCGATGATCGTGGGGCTCCCGCCGTCAGGATCTTGGACCGGTTCAGCACTTCCGCCGACGACAACACTCACCAATTCGCTGGGCGTACCATCGCTCGGGCCCAAAGATATCGAACCCGGGTGATCCTCCGCTTGAGTGGTTTCGTCCCCGCCCACCGAACGTGATGCGCATGTTGATGCTGTCCCCATGCGTAGATCATCTATCATGGCCACTAGCCCATCACCCGCTGCATATCGCTGGCCGGGGCTCTCGTTCCGGCCTTGTCGCCTCATCGACATGGGTCGGATCACCGGTATTGGCACCTCCGATTGGCGCGTAGAACCATCGTAGGAACCAAATAGCTACCACATTAGATGGCACCGGCAAGGTGGGGAAACCGCCCGGCCCGTTACGTGGAGTTCACATATACACCACCAAAGAATGCGCCGACTCGAATCCCCTCCTTCAACCCGACATAGAAGAAATACTTCCGTGAGATTGAGATTGGTGAGGATGCCGAGGAAACACTCACACATCATGATGAAGATGGCGATGTCGAGGATGGCGTTTGAGGCGTGGCGTGAGCCGAGCCCGCAGAGGCGAGAGCTCAAGCAGAACGGGTGCGCCGCATGCCGGGGCCACGCCGTATGGCTCTCGAACACCACTACCTCATCGACCGAGGCATGGGTACGGCCCACCTCTCCCGCACCTCCCCGCCGGCAACGACACTGCCCGGCCAGACGGCCCACCCACCGGGATCGACGGGCCGTCCGGTCGATCATGCGTTCGAACCCTAGCTCTTGCTCACTGTAGAAAGGTGTGAGGAGGGAGAAGAGAAGACTCGAAGTAGGATGGTTCGCCAGCAATGAGAGAGGAGGACATGAGGGCCGGTATTTATAACCTTGATCAAGGTCCCTAGGGTTGCCGCAGATGGGTAATCGCGGATAGCCGCGGGCCTTACGACTCCCCGCAGCGGCGGCATCGTTAAGCCATTGGCGCCTTCCCCGGCGGCGCTGCTGAGGCGCCCACGCGTCCCCGCTTTTTCTCGGGACGATTTGTTCCCGCACACCGCCTTATTTATTGACCGATACGCCGTTGGGATCCGGGGCGTGGTCATCCAAATCTTCTCTCGACAGGCTTCATCCATATCCCGGATGCTACAGATTTTCTGTTCGACTTTTTCCTTAATTATCGGGCCACCGTGATGCCCCCGCCATATGATGCGGCCCGACTTTCTCCGTGTCGGCATACGCATATATCTTGACCCATGCACGGTGCATAGGCATCCCACGTCCGGCGCATACCGCTTCCGGGACTTCCCGTATGGGTAAAACACCGGTGTTTGCTTAATGCGCCAGCCTAGGTTTCATTACACTGGGACTATCGCCAATTTTTCTAAGACCCTAGCAAAGACGTGATAACTCACCTACTACTAGGCTCGGGATTGCGGGCACACCCCACCTATGGTGAATCGTGGCTCATTTCGTGAACCTACATTCCGAAAGTGTTTTCACTCTACGCGGGCACACTTCTCGCCGTAAAGAAAAATTTTTTTTCATTGGAGCATCCAGCAGAAAACTTCGCCAAGATTAGACCGGCTCGGAAGCAATGGGAAGAAGCTACAGAACGCAGGAGATCGTCGAGCTGTCCTGTGCTAGTTGGTTAAATCCAGTCCGTCGACACCGCACGCAAGATCGGTCGACAACACCTCCCGATGGTCGAAACATCAAGACTCCTTCACCGCAGCAAAGATACGTGCTCTCAGGATTAGCTATGGGGGATAAACCCATCCTCACGGCTACTTTGGGATAGGCCTTTTCGGTCCGCCCAAGGCGCATGTGATTGAAGCCCTTAGGGCGCTAGGAAGACGGCGCATCATCGGGATCATGGGCTTAACGCGTGGTCGCCAAGATAGTTTCCTAGTATAGCCCATTGTAATCACTACAAACTTTTCCGATTGTAACCGACGATAGATCTTGTCGGACCGATCCGACCAACCCGCTCCCGACTATAAGGAGAGGGCAAGATCCCCGAGGGACCACCAATTCTCAATCAATCAATACACCCAAGCAGATCGAGAGGTTTTACGCCATCAAGGCGCCAACCCGTAAAACCTCGTGGTTTTTGTCCTTCGCCGCTCTCGCTTTAACATCTTGTTAGTTGTCTAGCACACCTCTACCGCCAATCTACTAGCCGCACCTCGCTAGACTATCGCCGATAAAAACGACGACACCGGGTGATCTCCTTGCTGTTGCAAATTGCCCTTCGTTGTGTAAATGGATGTGATGGAGCGCTTGGCAAGGTTGGTGGTGAGGCCAAATGTTTGTGCGAAGATCGCCGCAAAATCCTTAATCACTTTTGCATTGGTTGACGGTGATGCAAGAAGATGATGACATCGGGTTTGCCAGAGATGCCGTAGTGATGCTCTAACAGCCAAGATACCATTTGCCTGAGAAGCCCACCGGTTTGCTTTGGACCGTGTCCTAAATCCCAATGAGTAATATGTTGCGCCCCCTTGATCCGGATGGTGGTGCGAGATGACACAAAGGATGTATAATGGTTCAAGCAACATCGCCCTAGTCCGGCCAAGGGGGTAGAGATGTGTATTCCGCACTATAGTGCCCGTGAGTAGGGGAATACAAGCAATGGCGTAGAGAGAGGCCTGACCTCAAGTCTCTGTGGTGTGGTGTTTGATCGAGCTAGAATGCCAATATCGTGGTGAAGCCAAGACGCGAGTGCTCCTCACCTCTCTACACTACGCTCGGGTTCCCCCTTTTATAGGTGTAGGGGAGCCACTTGTTACATTTTATCTCAAGGGTCGGTAGCTTCATGGTCGGGCCGCCCCTGTACCCGAGCCATGATGATATGGCTCCTGCATTTGCTATCGGGAAAGGGCATGGTCCTTCCTCATGCCATCACGCTTGACGCCGAGGGTTACGGGTTCTTGGATGAGCTTGGTCGAGGGTGATCATTGACCGCCGAGATCCCTTACTTTACCGACATGCGGTACCCGCCGAGAGGGATGTTATAACAAAGATCCGAGGGGTGTGGCCGATGGTGACCGAGCCGTAGAAGCATTGTCCGGTACTCCGCCGCGGGCTATAGTGTTGCCCGAGGCCCTTGGGTGATGGGCGCGGAAGTGACATTGCAGAGGTGAGTGGTTGATACAGCACCCTGTAGGGCGTCAACTGTGCTTAAAGGCGATTCTCGACGAGATGATGGCACTACAAAATGAGATTTGACTACCGCTGGCCCATCTAGCGAGGGAATCTGAGGTTTCGTGGAATCAGCTTTGTCGTGGCGCCTTCAATTCACCTGCCCTGGCCGCCACACGGTGTAGGGCTGAGTCGCCGAGGGTCATGATGCAGAGGGGAACATCGGGCGAATCGTACAACCTCCTCCGCGAGGGGGCCCCGCTAATCGCTGTTTTCCTCCTACGTGGGGCCTCCTGATGATGATGTTTTGGGATTATTGATACCTTGACCATGTGTCTAGGCTAGAGGCTACCTTCGGCCTCGCCCCATACAATGCATTTTAACGAGGTGGTAGGCTAAAGGTGGTGATAGTCTTGTTCCGCCTCTTGTAATCCCCCACGCCTTGTATGACATAGAGCGTAAGTCAAAATCACGGCGACTGTGTGCCCAAAGGTCTCAAGTAAGTCAACAAAGGATTAGCCTATCTTAACCTAGAATCTCTAATAGTATAAAAAGCATGTATTTATATCTACTCTCTTAACAAAACTATTTTAGGATATGCCCCTCGCTCCATGTTGCATTTATTCTTATTCTTTCTTTTATCTTGAGAGATTGGATTAAGTGCATGTATCAAGTTATCATTTATTTATCTTGTTTTATCCTTGTTATGAATTGTGGTCTTCATTGCATATAAATGTTATCGCGCTCCATGTCTCTTTAGAGACTTTTGCACCATACCTTCCTTTGGGAAAAATATAAATAACGATACCCTAAATACTTTCGGGTGAAATGCTAGAATGGTATTTCTAGGTGCTTATGACTTATTCCATGAACATTGCTAAATACCAACAAAGCGCTTCCGGTGGCGCGTTAGGATATATCGTACCATGGTGATGACGTTAAGAAACCCCAACAAAGGAGCTCACCGCCTATTGACATTGCTTAGCACAATCACTAAATAGCAACAAAAAAATCAACTGTATTGGTATTAAAATTACTTTAACACCGATAAACTAGTCATGATTACATCACCTATACTCTAGTTGAGATTAGGTTGTCATCCCTAACTATGAAACTAGAAATATGTATATGGCATAAACATTATTCTACAAGACTAGGCAGAAATAATATAAATATGAATAAACTAACAAAGGTTCTCGTAGTTTTTATACATATAAATATAGCATTTATAGCATTTTATCTAAAGTATTACCAGGTTGTCAATTTATATTTATAACACTAGGAAGGTCTAGATATAACTAAAATGCATAGTATGATAATCACTACTACAAAAAATTCTTTTTACAAGGGACTTCGATGTTAATAACTGTGGTGGTTATTTTAAAACCGCCACTTAATGCCCCCCATTAATCATGGCATTTTATATTGATCATGGTGGTTATAAAAAACCACCATGGTAATCCACTAACCATGGTGTTTTTTTAGAAAACCGCCACTCAAGCTAATTAGACCTAGAAGTCTAGCCCACTTTTTACAATGAGTAGTCCATTTAGCCTAAAAAAACACCGCATATATAAGCAGAGGGAGATAGAAACCTAACTTATTCTCCTCCCACCCCACAAACCGCCACCCCACAAACTCCTCACTACCAGCCTCCGCTTCCTTCCCACTCACTCCAACTCTCCACCACCACGACAGCCCTCCACCACCACGCTGTTCCTCCCTTCCTCAAACCCACCACCCTCCGCCGACGTCCTCCCTTCCTCCCTCCCCTCCTCAATCAAGACGTCATAAGATCAAGGCACCGCAGCCCCAAGGGATCTGCACGTCCAGCGCCACCCAAATGGAGATCCGCGGTAAGCTGAGCGGCCACGCCAGCGGTGGCGCTCATGCGAACCGCGCTTTAGGGCGGAGCGACGCCGGCAAAGGGAGCGACATGTGAAGTACAACCAAGCAAAGGAGCGCTGGGCGACCGACGGCGTTGGAGGCCTCCCGATCCGGTGGTGTGGAGGGCCATGGCAGTCCGACGATGGGCCGGCCGACTGAGTATGGGCGGTACCCAAACCCCATCAGACCCGACGGCCTAGATCTAGGCCCATTAGGGTTTGATTGGGTTTTTCATTTGATTACTATTTTTTTATTTATTAACTATGGCGTTTTGGGTCCTAAAAGCCACCATGGCTAATCCTCCTATTTACGTAACCCTAGCCCTGGGTCGTTGCAAAACCTCCACAAAGAAATCTAACAAAACCACACGGTTTTCACATCACCTAAAGTAACCCATCTAATAGTGTTCCTCCTGCTCCAATAGATTCTTT